>RJWJ010008620.1:0-52815 GCA_004363605.1 Indri indri
CATACCAATGGTTTTCCAGGTATTTTCTCACCTATATTCCATTCCTGTCTCTGTTACTTCCTGCCTTGAATTTAATTCTAAATACCAAACAAATCTTATTCTTTCCCATCCTTCATCATAGACACACACACTCCACATGTCATTCCACAAATTTTTTCATTTGTTTATGACACTTTTAATTACAGTATTTTCCTGCTTCTTCAGTCTCATTCATCCTCTTTCTAGACTCAGCTAAGGTGTCATATCCTCCAGGAAGACTTCATTGATTGTTCTAAATTAAGCTAAGCAGCCCCTCCTCAGAGTTCCATACCATCTTAATACCTGACATTTATACCTCTGCCTCCCTTTCCTGATTACATATACTTCTCATAAATAAAGATATTTCTAATCTCGTCTTTATTATCTTAGAACCTACCATGGTACTTAGAGTAAAAACTCAGCAGGTCGTTGTTGTTGTTGAATGAAACAACCTCTGCAACCCTATGAATGTTTCTGGGTTAGCCATTCTGTTTATCAGACCGGATTCTAACCAACCTGGTCTCTTAACTCCCCAGGGTTTCTCTGACCCCTTACCAGCCCCAGAAAGCTGGTGCCTAGTAGAGGTATTCTTTCCTATGTCCCAGTCTAGAATCATCTTTCTTCTCCATGTCTCGGGTGTCTGGAAGTTTCTGAAACTGTGTGCATTGGTTTTGACAGAATTTCCATCACAACCTCAGTTTATACCTGTCACTCCTGTGCCATGCATCATGGTTAGAAACCTTTTGTTCTCTACATTCTCCCTAGCATTAGATCCTCTGAAGCTTGTCCTCTGCACTCCATGCTGTCAGCACTCTGACCTGATCATGTTCCTGTGATCCCAGCAGTTTCCTGCCGATGACGCCCTCCGTTCTCCATGACTTGGTTCTCTGCTCCTCTTGGGCTGCCACGTGACTGGCTCCACAGTGCAACACAGACAGAGCCTGGCCATAGTGCAGATTCATGCACTCTTGGCAGCCAGTGTGAATAACCACATGCCCCGTACCTGTCATCAACCAAACTTTTCTTAATTTAAGATTTGTGATAACTTTCAGGGGCCTCTGCCTCTTCTAACTTTCCACAGAAAACCCTTAGCATTGCCAAACAAATCTGCCTCAACCATAAATTACACTTAACATTATCTATGTAACCTTGGCTAAATCAGCATGGGTAGGCAACTTGAAACATATTGGTTTCACATCTGGATTTGCTCTGGGATTATGGGCAGCTTTTTTGCAATCTGCTTGCATTCTACCTTTCCAAGTTTCAGTGGTGTAAAACTGTGGTCACTTTTACTGACTAGTTTATGTGGGTGGTAATTAGGTTTCCTGTGGAAGTAGTTTCTCCAGCTTATAGCCTGGGAAAGAGATGAATCTTGAATATTAATTATTCACCTGAACATTCTCGTTATGATATTATGACTGTCTACAGTTGTTAACAAATAGTTCACGTGTTAGCCAAATAACACCTTTTAAGAGTGATCTATTTCTACCACAAGATTCATCTTAAAGGATGTATTGAAAATGTATTCATTACCTAATTCCAAAACACCTACAAAGAAATAACTTTAATTCACATGTGAATAGGACTTTTTTCTTTAGTTGATATATGATATTCCCTCCTAATTCCAGACAATCTAGTGAGTTAATAGTCCCTTTATACTAGATGTTCAATATTTTACCCTTATTTGAGAAAGAACTACCTAACATAAATAATGAAAAGATCATGTGCTTTATAAACTTGCCTTTATCTATTCCTTATTTCATATCCACCTGATGCACATGTTCTTTTGGGTAACTGTTCCCAAAGTTCTCTGATCACCTTTGGTGAAACAGACCCTCATTACAGTGACCAGCTTTCCCCATACACAAGCACTCGTAGTTCAAGTCACAAAGAATTTAAATAGCAAAAATTATACAACACTGTCCATACAACCTTGCCAGAAGCCATGAGATTTCACAGCTGGAAGAAACTCTCGGGATCACCTAACACATCTACCCATTTCTCAAATCAGGATCTTTTAAAATTTATTTATTTATTTATTTTAATTTCAGAATATTATGGGGGTACAAATGTTTAGGTTACATATATTGCCTTTGCACCTGAGCTACAAGCGTGCCCATCCCCAAGACGGTGCGCACCACACCCATCAGGTGTGAGTTTACCCATCCCCTCCTTTCCCCTCCTACCTGCCCAACACCCAATGAATGTTACTTTCATATGTGTGCATGAGTGTTGATCAATTAGTACCAATTTGATGGTGAGTGCATGAGAGTGCTTGGTTTTCCATTCTTGTGATACTTCGCTTAGAAGAATGGGCTCCAGCTCCATCCAGGATAATACAAGAGGTACTAGTTCACTGTTGTTTTTTGTGGCTGAGTAGTAAGGTGAAGTGACTTGTTCAGTAAGTTGTTTGTAGGTGACAACTTTTCTCAGAACTCCTGACCCATTTACCTCCCTTTTTATTTGTCATTTCTTTTTAAAAACAAATATTTATTAATTGCTACTTCATGAAGGGGACAATTCCATGGGTATGAAATGATGAGCAAGAGAGATGTAGCCCCTGTCTTCATGACATGTTCACCCCAGTTCATTCAACTAAACACACAATGCTAGTTTCTCCATCATTCACAACGCAAATATAGAGGTACATGATGAGATAGATGAACTCTTAAGACCACTTATAGCACAGACAAGGATCCACTCTCAGAACTGTTGCCTCTTGTGGACACATTGCCCCCACTTCGTGGACATTTATCCTTCTAAAACATAGCACCCCCCCCACTTCTGATTCTAACCTTGAATTAAATCCCCCCTTTACTACAGCTTCTGACTAGCATGCAAAGCTACTCAACATGCCTTGAACCCTCACGTCTGATTATGAACTCATTCAGAACAAGAACGACCACACTCCTGGTCCAGATTGTAATGAAAAGCAGACAAGAGCACCTTCTCCAGAGATGAAAATGCGTCCTCCTTATACAGCACTCTCAATGGGGGAGGGGGGGGAATTTTGCCTTCCAAGAGACATTTAGCAGTGTCTGGAGAAATTTTGGGTTGTTACAACTGGGGGATGGGGTGCTATTAGCATCTAGTGAGGAGAGACCAAGGATACTCCTAACTATCCTGCAATACACAGGATAGCCCTCCACCCCTGAAACAAAGAATCCTGCAACCCAAAAAGTCAGTTACAACCAGGTTGAGAAACTCCAGGCTGGAGCTCCAGTAGCCTACATGTAAGTGGAATCATGCAGTGTTTGCCATTCTGTGATTGGCTTATTTAACTTAGCATAGTGTCCTCCAGGTTCATCCATGTTGTCAAAAATGATAGAATTTCCTTTTTCTAAAATAGTTAAACTCATAGAAGCAGGGAACAGAACTGCGCTTGGCTGCAAGGAGCTGAGGGGAGGCAGGAATGGGGAGTTGTTCAATGGATATAAAGTTTCAGTTATGCAAGATAATTTCTAGCCATCTGCTGTACAATGTTGTACCTATAGTTAACGATAGGCATTGTGCACACAAAAATTTGCTAAGAGGGTTGACCTCATGTTAGGTGTTCTTAACATACACATACACAAAACACAAAAGGAAATGAGAACTTTTGGAGGTAATGGATATGTTTAATACCTTGAAGATATCACTGGTACATGCACATATATATACGATGCATATGTCCAACCAATTGCATACATTAAACGTGCAGGGTTTTTTGTATATCAATTATACATCAATAAAGCTGTTAAAAACAAGTAACATATAATCCATGAAGCACTAGCGTCCCTTCAGACCCACTCAGAATAAATTGGTATAATTGCTTTCAATAGCACCAAATGCAAAGCCTTTAAAGGATCCCAATTAGCCTTGATTACTTCAGTTTCATCCCTAATGAGGAACTAGAGAATGTCATTTCTCTCAAATATATACTCATATAAGATAAATAATTCCAACCATTAATATGGGGTTTATGTACCACCATTAACTTTTTGGTAGTCTTTAGTAACATATGGAACTACTATTAATATCAGCTACATTTTCTATTCAAGTAATAATAAATAAATTATAGGTTAAACCGCCTATCAAAATACAACAAAGACACTTTGCCCACAAGCCTGGAAAAGAATTTCATAAGAAACTAGAAATGAAAAAACTGTAAATTTTCCCTGAAAAAAATATAATAATTTCATTTTAAAGTAAAGAATTTAAATCAATCCAAGAAGATGTGACAGACTAAGGTATTTACTCTAAATACTATCATTTTAGCTCTTTTATTACTCAAAACTTTTTGGCCTCATTTGACAAAAATATTAACAAAATTGTGGGGTCACGGTAATATGATTAACAAAAATCAGTTCTTTGAACCCAACTGCTAAGGCAGTAAACAACTGTCACTCAATAAAAAGCCTGATATGCTTCATCACAAGTAACCACCCCCTGTTGAATTCCCATCCTGTGCTACTTCATGTTCTTCAAAACTAAGGATCATACCCTGAGAGGCAGGTATTATTTTCTTCAGTTTCATGAAAAGAATATAGGTTTGAACAGATTGATTAACATGCCCCAGGCCATATCAAAGGAAAACCACACCCAGCCACATCTAGTTCCAAGTCCAATTCCTCCACAGCCCTGTGTCGCCATTAGCGTTTCATGGAAGGAAAGTGGCCTCGTCTATTCAGCTTTCCTTAATTCCCCATGTAAGGTTGCTCTTACGTATCCCATTTCTATTTCAAAGAGTCTGCAAGCTAAATATGTCTGAGCTCAGACATATTAACTCACCTAACACTGCTTAATTTTGTGTCCACCTTCTTCAGAGTGGATGACACCATCGGGTTAGGCACACTAGCTGGACCAGTCCCACTCAGCCAGTGACCTGGAATTGCCTTTGATCAGAGGCAAACGTGGTTTGTGGAACTGACTGGTTTTGGATGCCAAAAAAACAAATACAATGATTTTTTTGGAGCTAAAAGAACACTGGGAACGCTTACTAGCAACCACAGAGTTAGTGTATTTGATCTTTGATGCTTGACGTCAAGGCAAGGTTTTTAAATATCCTAGTATTTGGCTTGCTCTCAATTTAACATTCGAGATGTTTATAGATATTGTAGTTAATAATATTGACACATACAAGGAGAGAGGATCGCTTACGAGAAGAAAACATGCTGTTTTAAATAACAAACTAGTATGAAGAGCAGTACTTCTCAACCCTGTCACACAATAGGCAGTAAGGGGTGTTTTTTTTTTTTTTTTCTTAATGCAAATGCCTAAGTCCCACCAATTGAGACCAATTACTGAACAGAATCTCTGGGTGGGGGAGGGAGGAGGAGTGGTGGTGTTGTGTTTAAACTTCCAGGATTGATTAAAATGGACAGCAAGTGTTGAAAATGATGGCATAAAAGAGAGTTCAAAACAGGCAGTTTGTGTACGTATCCCAGTTCTGATATAACCAACTGCATAGACTTTGACAAAACCCATAGATTCTCTGACCTAACAATGCCACGTAAATGGCATCTACCGCTTGATGGTGTCATAAGGATTAAGGCAAGGCATGAAATGCATTTTTTAATGTAATAAGACTTCAGTATTATTATTACTCCAAGATTCACATAGTCTGGTCACATTCTCTTAGAATTAAAGGATTTTGTTTCTGCAATGGGTGAACAGACCATTCTTCAGAGGACTAACTCATGAACCAGTTCATCTATCTTTGTTTCCCTTCCTTAACTGGCTGAGCAATCAGGGAATCTGCTTTCACCTGATTTGAAATCAAGTTGTTTGGTATTAAAGAACAAAGGAGAAAGGTGCTAGCTGTGTTGGTACTTATGTGCTTTCTGGGCCAAGGCTGGATCTTTGAGCATTCCCTCACCATTGTATATGCTGGTTTTTGCCAGGATCCTGAACAAAATGGAATTCCATTAACCACAACATCAAGAGTGGCTAATCTCTGCATCAAAACATCTACTACAAAGTGACTGCTGACTATGAGATTGGAATAATATTGAGCCCTTTGCAATCATTATTTCATTTATTCCCCACATGATCATAGGGATGTCATGGACATGATCTCAACTTCACTAGCAAAGGTCTCCCTATTAGTAAGTGACATTTCCTACATCTGAAGTCATGTTTATTAGATTCAAAAATTTGTTCTCTTAACCAATCCATCATACCTGGAATTAAAAGAAAAGACAACACAGAAAGGATGAATGTGCCCACCCAGACAACATCTTGTCTCCTAGGTTTGCTGCTATGTGGGTGTGCTAACCTACAAATTTATGACTTGCTAGTGGCAGCAGTCCTCAAGTTTGTGCAAAACAGTCTCCTGGGATGCTTACTAATATGCAGATTTTCAGGTCCTATCTGCTAGAGATTCAAAAACCCTAGGTCTGAGACAGGAGCTCTGAATCTGCAGTTTTAGCATTCATTACAGTATATTTAATACACATTGTTTTTATTTTATTTCCTTTAATAAATGTTTCTAAAAGATATTCTATAGCTTTTATTTCATTGATTTAAATTAATTGCCCTGAAACAGGAGGCCTCAAGCCAAAATAGGCCTGCTATATGCTTTTGTAGATAAAGTTTTATTAGAACCCAGCCAGTCCTATTTGTTTATGTGTCATCTATGCCTACTTTTATGACTACGGAGTTGAGTATTTGCAATAGAGGCTACGTGGCCAACAAAAGCAGAAAATATTTGCTATCTGGACTGTTAAAGATAAAGCTTGCCAATCCCTGTCCTAAAATGACTCTCCTGCTAAATTTTGGCAAAAATGTGGACCACTGATTAATTTGGAAATATTTTCTATATCTAACATCATCTGAGTTACTCAGCTTCTGGGATTCAGTGAGTGTATGAAAAATGTATTTTATTCATGAAAAACATATTGTTCATTTTGTCTTAGGACATACTTCTCAGACGAGTGCTTAGATAAATTTCATTATCTCATTTTCCCATTTTTTGATTAGTTGAAAATTCAAAGGCAAGAGAAACAGAATTTTCTCTAACATATGACCAAGAAAAACAGGTGTTCTCATCGAACCTGCAAGACAAATGGAGAAAAATCTGAGGAATCCATTAAGAATCCCTCTTAATTCATTTATTTGAAAAAAAAGTTTAGTAGAGGCACAGACCTTTTCCCATTGCCATATACTTAAAAAAAAAAAATCGAGATGGAGGAGCAGAGCCAATTGACATTGGTAGAGGTAGCTCCTTCCAGTTGCTGACTGGTAGGAAAGTTAACCCACCTCTTCCTTCCCAACCCATCATTATGTAAAGGAAATAGTTGCCACATTATGTCAAGCTCCTTTGGACCAGAGAGGGAGAAAGGGACAAATCATCGAGCCAGAGAGAAGTAAAGGAGATGAGTAAGATCCAGTCAAGTGACCAGAGAGATGTAGTTTGAAAAATCAGAGAGAGGCAATGGCAAAGATGCAGATCAACATGAACTCAGAGATTATGGAGGAGCTCACGATGCGGCATAGGCATGCAAAGGATGCTCAATGCTTCTCGAGTGAACGCACTTAGAAAAATAAAGTTGAATCGAGGGTCGCAGAGACAAAAGCAATGGAAGTTTAAAGAAGGAAAATAAAAACATTATTTTTACACACAATCATCCAGTATCATATGAATGATCTCTAAGTATTTTCCCACTAGGGAAAATAAAAGCCCAAATTCCTCACTTCGAGTTTGGTTTCCTGGAAGAGCTAAAGGCTTGACCAGGTCTAGACTAGATTTTACGTGCGGACCTGTGCCAGCTCCCCTGGCATAAGTGACTGGGTTCCAGCGACTGCCGTGGCTCTCTCCACACCACTGGCTTGGTGTGCTGCAGATTTCTCCATCTGGTTCAACAGGAAGTATGTACTGTTTGCAGGATGCAATGGAGCTATTTTTAAAAGCCGAGCTACATACAGGTATTTATGACCTTAGATCCAATTTGGAGAAACAAAATATTTGCCAATGCAAGTGCAGTGAACATTTTCAACAGCCAACCATACGGCCTCAGGTTGGAAATGGTCAGGGTGAACAACTGGAACAAGATTTTTCCCTCAGGCCTGCAAAAGCCATTGTTTCCTTTTGCAAGGCTGTAGTGTCAGAGTCAAAGAAACAGTCATTTGCTGGCAGGAGTGGGATGTTGGGCTCTTACCTGGATTACAGGAATGGCAATGATTTTTAAACACTATTTTTCATATCGAGGGGTTCATGGAGATTCTATTTTGCCTATATATGTTTAACAGGGAATCCTATATTTTCTAGAGAACTCTACATTAGAATTCTCCAGAGAAACAGAACCAATAAAGCATGTGTGTGTGTTCGTGTCTGTATGAAGACAGTTATTATTTTTAAGAATTGGCTCGTGGGATCATGGAGACTGTCAAGTCCAAAATCTGCAGACCAATGACCCAGTTTGAGTCCAAAGGCCGGAAGCTGCTGCAGAACAAGGAGGAGCTGATGTCTCAGTGCAAAGGCAATTAGGAGGGAGAATTCTCTCCTACCTGGGGGAGGATCAGCCTGCTGTTCTATTCAGGCCTTCAGCTGATTGGATGAGGCCCCACCACACTAGGGACAACAAACTGTACTCAATCTAACAATTTAAATGTTAATTTTATTCAAAAATATGCTCATAGATACACCCAGAATATGACCAAATATATGGGCACTTCGTGCCCCAGTCACGTTGACATGTAAAATTAACCATCACAGGGTTACAGCCAATGCAATTGTCAGTTGAGCATTCTGGGCACGATGTTGAGTATTAGCTAGTGCACATTGGTTAACTTTGGCAGAAACTTTGATTTCTGCATTGTAGCTAATCCCTACTTCCCAAGCCACTTAAACCATTAAAAAAAAAAAAAAAAAGAAAGAAACTGGATATTTTGAAAACAATTTACCTCATTTACATTCCATTTGGCAGCCCAGAACATATATAAGTAGAATGTATGGATATTTTCAGATTATCTTCATTTTATTTGACATTTTTCTCCTTAATATTATAAAACTAAATTTGAATAATTTGATGTTCCCATATATTTTGGGGGCTCCCTTACCTATATACTTTTGTTCACACTTTCCTCATAGCTTAGAATACTTTATCCTACCATCTCTAGATAAATTATTCATTTATTTGCTCATTCAAGTTTTTAGCTGAAATACTCATTTCTCCATTAAGAAATCTCTATACTCTCCCACTCGAATAAAAAAGAAAATCTCTGACTCCTTTGAAAGACCACCCATTATATTCCTACCTTTTGAATTCCCCTTAACCCTTTCTCTCTCTTTCTTTCTTTCTTTTTCTTTTTCTTTCTTCCTTCCTTCCTTCCTTCCTTTCTTTCTTTCTTTCTTCTTATTTTTTTTCTTTTTTTGGATGTATTTTTAATGCCCAAATTAAAGTCTGTAAGCACCTTGAGAACAGAGATAGTATATGATTATCTACATATCTTTTCCAAGGCCTAGCTTAGTACCATGAACCTAAGTATTCAATGAAATTGAATGAGTGAGTGAATGAATGAATGTGTGAGTGAAAAAATGAAGTAAAATAATATATTTTTTACTGAGTAGTTATCTTAATAAAAATCACACTCTTCCTTGACCTTTCTTTCATCTGACTTTCATATGCCTCTTGAATCCTGGCACATTTATGAAGGCACACAGTCTGTGAGTGACTGCAACTGCCTACTCTTACCCTGTGGTCCCCGACCCCTGGGCTGTGAACTGGTACTGATCCGGCCTGCTTGGGACCGGGCCTCAGAGCTCTGCTACCCGCTCTGCACCTCCACCCCACCCCCACCTGTCTGTGGAAAAATTGTCTTCCATGAAACCAGTCCCTGGTGCCAAAAAGGTTGGGGACCACTGCACCCTTGCCATTTGTATCCCCTAAGTCACCATCAGAGAGGTCTGCTTTAACATTTCCATATTTCTACATAAAAGATATTAGATTTCACATTTGGTGAAGTGAACTTATGTGAAATCCAGCTGTGTCTCTTTAATTGGGTTATTTTGACCTTCAAGATGTTCACGCATATCTCCTGAAACTAGCACAAAGGAATGGAAATTATGAAATTAAAAGAGCACATCTATTTTGCTTTTGAGTTTTTCGGGTTCATGTTAAAATGTTAATTATCTGGCAATACACTATTTTAAGTCTGCTCTTTGAAAGCAAAGAGAAGATGCAAGGTCCTTTAATTCTCACAGAAAAGCAAGCCACCTACAAAGACATGAGGACTGCCTCCATGAAGTTTTGTTAGGTATTCAAGTTCTAACTTAATATTGGAAATGCACTGGTGGTAGCACTGGGTGATTAAGATTATCCCTGAAATGAAATGATGAGAATCATTTTATTGTCCAGCTCACTGACATCTTTGTAACCATTGAGCTAAACGAGAGAGTGTGAGAGAATACATGTCCATCCAGTTAGACACACAATCGTTGGCTGTATCTGCAACTCATTTTAAATAAATTTTTCAAGAACATGATAAGTTCCAGGTAGAGAATGATGTTAACTGCAGGGATTCTCACATTATATTCAAAAGCACCTCACGTTAGTGACAAAAACGTTAGCCTGACTCAGGAAATCCCACACGAATCTTTGTATTTAAAGCATAGAGGAAACTAAAGCAAAATGAATCATCAGACCTAAATGTAAAACGTAAAACTATTTAACTTCTGGAAGAAAACATGAGAGAAAATCTTTAAGACCTTGGGTTACATGAAGATCTCTTAAATACAACAACAAAAGCATGATGCATAAAGGAAAAAAATTGATAAATTGGACTTCATTAAAATTTTTAAAAAGGTCCTCTATCTGAAAGATATTTTTAAGAAAATGAAAAGTCAAGGCACACACTGGGGGGAAATTGATGCAAAACACTTATCTGATAAAGTCCTTTATGTAAAATAGATTTGGACTTATGTCCAAAATACGTAAAGAACTCCCCAAAGTATGAAAAAACAACCCAATAAAAAATGGGCAAGAGATTTTAACAGATACTTAACTATAGAAAATATAGAGAAGGAAAATAAGCATATAAAAGGATACTCAGCATCATTAGTCCTTAGGAAAATATAAGTAATTAAAACCATAATGAGATGCTTCTACACACTTATCAGAATGTCTAAATAAAAAGAATAACCACAACAAGCGTTGGTGAGGACATGGCACTGCTGGAAATCTCATATATAGTGAAAATCTAAAATGATATAGCCACTTTGTAGTTTGGCAGTTTATTAAAAAGTTAAAAATGCACCTACGATGTGATCTAACCATTCTACCCCTTGTACATATACAACAGAAATTAAAGACTAGGTCCATCTAAAAATGCTTACTGCATGTTCATGGCAGCTTTATTTGAAGCAACTAACAATTGGAAATAACTCAAATGTGAATCTACAGGTGAGTGGATAAGCAAATTATGAAATATCCATGCAATGGAATACTACTCAACAGTGAAAAGAAATAAGCTATTCATACATGCAACCACATGGGTGAATCAGAAAATATTTATGCTGAGAAAAGAAGTCAGTCCACAAAAGAGTACATACTGCACAATTTCATTTGTATAGAATTCCAGAAAATGCATCAGTGGTTGTCTGAGGATGAGGGAGACAGGGAGAGGTGGGAAGGGAAATTCTTTATAACCTTTTATAATCTACAAAGGGACACAAGGACATTTTAGGGGTGATGGTTATGCTAATTGTCTTGATTGTGGTGATGGTTTCATTGGTGTATACATATATCAAAACTTACCACATATATGTATGTCAAAACTTATGTCATTGATAGCACAACACAACTGTTAAAGTAATAGAAGAGAACATTTGGGTGTTTTGAACTCAGAAATAATACACCTATCCTATAAAATTTAGTCTTAATGAAGAACAGAAATACATGAAGAACAGGTATGTACAAAAATTTTTTTAAAAAGAAATAAAAGTTGGAGACAAAACTGAGAATAAATATCCTTCAAAATAAAAAGTGAATGAGATCAAACAGTTAAAAAAGAAGAAACAAGAGAAGAGTGAGATGTGGTATGAAATTCAGACAAGGTGATTTTTAGAATGGTTCAGAAACTGTCCCTGTTGTTTGCAACACATGCTATAAATAATTTATAATTAAAATGTAGAAAACTAAAGAAAGATATGAAAGATCTTTACTGCTATGGTGACAACAATAAAAACCAGGGCCCAAAACAAAAACAAAAACAACCAGTATACTTTTGCACCAGCTTACCAAAGAGTGATGAGCTAAAGGAAACTTTGGTGAACTGAATTCCAGAGAGAAACCAGCCCTTCGTAAGTAAGTTAGAGTCACAGCAGCTTCTATGCCTACGGAAAAGCTCCTGGGCTGGGTATAAACACAAAGAGGAGAAGGTCTACTGTAGACAAGAGAGGGTTGGAGGAATGCAGAGAAATCAGCTGAGCCTTATGTAACAGCAGGCATTGGTTAAAAACAAAGTCCTGAAGATTCTCAAACACGAAAACAAATCATTCAATGATCAATACCTATCAATACTTGCCACCAGTTGCATATTTTGTAGAAAAAGGGGTAATGGGCAGTGGACTGAAGAGCAAAGAGAGATCACATAGTCACATGTATTCTTGCAGTGCTGAATTCCAAAGTCCTACCAGAATTGAATTCAAAGGTGATATTGTACACCAAGCCCCTCCCAGAAAGGAGATAGTTATTGGTGGAGCTTGGGGATTGGGTTTACGACAGATGAATTAAATCTAATAAGTTATGGCTCCCAGTTTAAGTCTAGGAGTAACCTGAAGGATCAACCCCTTACCTTAATCAAAGAGAATAAAAGCACTTGAAACTCCTTGGGAAATGAACAAATAATTTTTTAAATGATTCTTTAGTCTCTACTGTTTTTTTATATAAAATGTTCAAATGCAATAAAATATTATGACACATGCAAAGGAACAAGAAAATGTAGCCCTCAAGTTCAAATTGAGAAAGAACAGGCAATAGAATGAGAATCACATGTGTGACCCAGTTGCTGGAATTAACAGACAAAAATTTTTCAAAAAGACTAAAGATGTAAAAGAACTTACAGGAAAAGGTGGGTATAATAGGTAAAGAAATGGAGTGTTTCAGGAAAGGAATGGAAACTCTAAAAATGAACCAAATGGAAATTCTAGAACTTAAAATATATTTATCCAAATGGACTTACTAGCAGCATAAATGCTGAATGAGAAAGCATCAATATAGTTAAAAATAAATCAGTAGAAATTTCCCAAATGAAAAACAGAGATACAGATTTTTAAAAAGATGATCAGAACATCACAACCTGTGAGATAATATAAAGCATTCGAACAAACAGAAGATGAGAAACAAAATGAGATGGAAAAAATATTTAAAGCATTAATGATTACAATTTTATAAATTTTATGAAAAACATTGACATAGTTCAAAGGTTCCATGAACCTAAGCAGGATAAATACAAAGTAAATCCCATCTAGGTAAATTGCTGAAATCCAATGATAAAGAGAAAATTTTAAAAGCATATAAAGGGAAAATATAATCTTACACACAGAGCAACTGTGAGAGCAAAATCAATATTGTTTTTCATCAGAAACAAGGCTAGCCAGAAGATAATAAAACAAAAATTTTAAATTTCTGGGGGGAAAAAGGAAAAACAACGAAAAACAAACAAACAAACAAAAAACCACGTCTGTCCATCTAGGATTCTATATTCAGCAAAGAGAACCTTCAAAAATGAAGGCAAAATAAAGATGTTTCACATGAACAAAACTTGAGCAAATTTGTCACCAGTCCACCTACACCACAAAGAAACAATGGCAAGGAATTTCTTCAGGCTCAAGGGAGAACACACCTCTGGAAAATCAGGCATTGGACATATTAAATAGGTGGATTGATACAGAAAGACTTGTTTTGTCTTTTCTTCACTTCTTTAAAAGGTAATTGACTGTTTTAAAACAAAAGTAGCATCAGTGCACTAAGGGGTTTATACTATAGGTAAAGGAAATTAAGTAAGATTATTAAATAAGTATGTAAATTATGTAAGTAAATAAAAAGTAAATTTGTGGGCAGCAGTGACACAATGAACAGAGGTGAGGGAAACAGCAATATACTGTGTAATGGTAACAATTCATGAGAGACCAGAATAGAAAATTAGGCGTATTGTAATTTTGACATCAAACACAAAAGAGATTTATACGAAAAACTCTTGGACCCCCTTAATATTTTGAAATAAAAATTTTAATGAAGTAAATAAATGAAAGGGAGATTTCACATTTTAAAAAAACATGAAAAAGAGAAAGAGAGAAACATAGATAAGAAAAAGAGATACCACAAAAATTTAAAGCAAAGAAAATATAGCTAACAATCTATAACAATAGAGGAGACAAAATGGAAGACCAGAAATACATGATTAATTCAAACATAAGACACTAGCTCATTCGTTTCTAACTATTCTCATAGCTAAAAACATTTCATGTAACTGAAATTTATGCTCAACTCATCAAAAATATTGATTATTTGGCAATTTATTAGCAAGGAAGTCTTAAATCATTTGAATTTTCTGAGGTATAAAAGATAATGTTTTTATTTCTGTTTATAAAATCCAAGCAGAACTCTGACTTTCTACTCCATGTCTTAGGAAACAGAAGTGACTTTATAGACAAGTGACTCCTTTAAAAGACCTATTAATGCTACATCTCAGTGAAGTGTATCTCATTAAGGGTTTACCTTCCCCCCTCCCACTTGGTCTTAAGAGGGAAAAAGTATGGTTTTGATTATTTCTCCTGAAGTTACTCTTTGGGAGGGCACCGGCCTCTTATTCCCAGAAAATGAATATCCAGCTCTCGGCATTTTTTTTCTACGTAAATTGAATTGTGGCTTATTTGATTTACAAAATTTTTAAAGGGGGAAAAAAAAAGACAAATATACCATCGCTGCAAAACTAGTTTTTAAAGGATTGGAGGCAAATAGCCTCAGAATAACCCTGAACATTCCTTTGATGATACATTCCCGAGGAAAATTTTTAAAAAATAAATAATTGTATATGTATTTGGTTAGTGCAAAAGCTGATCGTCTTTTCAGACACCCTTCTTGATGTGGTTGGAAATTGGAACAAGTTTGGAAAGCAATTTGACATTTTATAGCTTAGATATTTCCTCCTTTGCTTTCTGCTTTCAGAAATGGAACACTTCATGATAGAGAGAGCAGCCAGAGGCATGAAATTCAACCGGGAATAAATAAATATTTTTAACTACAGGTAGCCTGTATCCTTCTGCATTATATCTCTTCATATGTTTTGTGCATTTCGTTCCCTTGCCATTCTATCCAATTTCCTTTGGAAGCTATCACAGGGCACAACGAAGAAAATGTTTTACAACATTTCCGAATGTACCAGTGAGAAATATGTTTTGTATATTCACTACTGTACTTTGATTTCTTTTTTTTTTGGTTGAACCTGGAAAATTACATTGAGTTGGTGGTTTTCTGCTTTGTTTTGGTACAAAATTACTCTTTCCAAACACAGGGCAAGAGGAGATGAAAGAAAATGATATTCTATTAACGTAGTATTACTACTTTAAATGACCATCGGAAGAAATGTCTAAAGCACTTGCGGGGAAGTGGAAATTGCACCCTACGCTACTGAGGATTTTGCATGCCAGAAAGCTTAACTTACTGCCCCACTCAAACACCAAACAAGAACCCATGGAAAATGTTCAACTTCCACAAGGGGAAAGTCAATTTTAGTGATTGAATGGGCCAGGGACTTGTCCAGTTTTTGTTACTGCAACCAAAATGTACTGCAGATGTGTCTTTTTTATGTTAGCAAGGCCTTTCTTTCTAGTACTTGAGCAGATTTTACTGAGCCATGACACTCTTTCAAGGATTTCTCTTTGTCAAGTTTCACAGCAGCTTCACTGAGAGCAAAAGTGGTGAGTTAGCATTCCTCTAAACCTCAGCATGTGTCTGCCTATCCAAGGGCCAACCAAAACCATCTCTTCCCATCTTCTCACACCTTCCTGAAACTAGGTTTTGGAAAGAAGATAATGGAATTTGGTTATCATCTGTTTAAAAAGACCTAACGAGTGAGAACATATTAGTTATTCAAACTTGTTCCATCGGGCTAAGTCTCCATTGCCTTGCAGTTGAAAACAACTTGGATAACACTGAAATAATATGATGATGACAAGAACTACCTTTTTTTCTCCCTACTTTATTCTAGAAACTAGACCAACTACATACATTTGTTCTATTTCTCCAACGCTCTCCATTTTAGAGAGGATTAAACGAAATCTCAGAAAGATTAAGCGACTTGCCCAACTGGGATCATAAATAGCAAGGGCTGGCTGGACAATTCCAAAACCTATGCTTAAATTGCAATTTAATACAGAAACTCCAATCACCTTGATATAGTCTTACACTTTTTAGAGACTAACAGCCTGTTTAGATTAGGAAAAAACTTCAAATGTCACAAGATATCAACAGAATTTCCATTTTATCCATGAAAAAAAATCAAAGGTGATATTTCCCACCTTAATTGCATCTGATTCTGATTGCTCCTCTATTCTGTCTTCACTTTGTGTAAATACACCCATTCTGCACTGCAATGAAATCTTATTAACTCCAGCACATTTGGAATTTGTGATAATTTGACTGAGATGGGAAAGGCTTAAGTTAACTTTCCTATTACCTATGAAGAAAGAACTTTTGAAGAAAGCCAATACTATTAAAATGATTTCCTGGCGTTTAATCTACCTAAGAAAATATAGCAATTCTCAAAAACCTGGCGGCTACAATTTGCATATAAATGATTAGTTTTTAAATATCTCATATGAAGTTATCAAAGATGGCCCCTAAAACTTGGCAGCCCTCAAATATCAGTCCAAGTTAACCTAAAGAAATTTAAAAATATTAAAGAGCCCACCTATAGTGGCTTGTGTATTACACAAGCTGTCACTTTTCCCAGTTATTTTAAATTGGTAAGCATTTTACAAATTCATTCGTACTCTATGCTGCCTGTTTTGTAAGTCATGTCTTGTGACCATGTTTGGGGTTCACACGTATGTAGCCCTTATAGGAGAGGAGCTATATATATTTTTTATTGATACATAGTCATTATACATACCATGGGGTACATGAACTATTTTGATGTGAGGATACAACGTGTAAGGATCCACTCTGGGTAATTGGGATATCCATCACCTTGAACATTTATCATTTCTTTGTGTTGGGAACATTCCAAATCTTGTCTTGTGAATGATTTTGTTTTCCTTTGTTTTAACCTGAGCTTTCAGCTGAGAGACAAAGATTCTAATCTGGGTTCTGCCTTGGATACAGTCGAAATTCAGACAAATTATTTTGTCTCCGAACCTATTTCTGGTAAAAAAAAAAAAAAACTAGATAAAGTACCCAATTTACATGCAGGGGTGGAAATAAATGACCTAAAGCCTGGCACATAGGACATCATACTCGCATAACACAAGAGGGTTTGCTTCTCTCCATCATGCCCCTGTGCCCTATGCCAGTCTCAGCGTCCACATGCAGGAAAGGCAGTTTAAAAGTGACATGAGTGCAAAGGACCACGTCCCCCTGATTTCGTGGTCAGTTGTGCCTTCCTCCCTCTCCTACACCCTGCCCTACCCCTCCTCTGCCCCAAACACACCCTCTGGGAAGGACTCCTGAAGACTCAGAAGGGTCTCAGAGTTGGAGACAAAGAGCAAATCACAGGCTCTGGGACCCAAATACAATAACTAAAACATAATATTAAATAATAAAACCATTGAGGAGTGCCTGATAAAGCTGCTCTCCTGTTCTAAAGTTTGGGCCCCAGGTACCATGGAAAAATGAGAAAGAGGAAGAAGGAAACTGAGTCACTTCAGGAGAAAGCATTATTCATCTGTTGCCTGCAACCCTTGGGCTGTGACAGGAACTGTCATCTTTCCTCGGGAAGCAGGCCTAATGGGTTGGTTAAGTCGTGGGCACTCACCTACTGACAATCTGACGGGCATCTGACAGTGAGGGCAACTAGGCAACCTTTTTTTTTTTTTTTTTCTGAGACAGAATCTCACTCTGTTGCCCTGGCTAGAGTGAGTGCCGTGGCGTTAGCCTAGCTCACAGCAACCTCAAACTCCTGGGCTCAAGCAATCCTACTGCCTCAGCCTCCCGAGTAGCTGGGACTACAGGCATGCGCCGCCATGCCTGGCTAATTTTTATATATAATTTTTTAGTTGTCCAGATAATTTCTATTTTTTAGTGGAGACGGGGTCTTGCTCTTGCTCAGGCTGGTTTTGAACTCCTGAGCTCAAACAATCCACCCGCCTCGGCGTCCCAGAGTGCTAGGATTACAGGCGTGAGCCACTGCGCCCGGCCTCGGCAACCTTTTAAAACATACTTCCAGAATCCGGCAAGTGTTGTTTATGCCATCGTTATCTGAATGGGTTTCATAGTCCCCAGATCTGTGAAGAAGTTTATGAATAAAAATATAAACATGCAATTCGATATGTGCTTTGAATTCTTGGATGTACAGATAAGAGAATACATTAGGATGAGACCAGGAGAGCCTATTTTCATGTCAACTTGAACAATTAGGAAATATGCCACTAAAGTTAAAATCGTGGCTCCTCCCTGGGGCAAATGCAGCCAATAGGAGGGGGACGGAGGGGTGCACACTAGAAATCACATGTGCATAGAGCTTCACTCACGTTAAGCCTTGCCATCCGTGCAATAGCACTGAGGTAGGAATCATGTCTTCATCCTTCTCCTTCCTCCATCCCTCCTCCTTTATCATCATCATCATTGTCGTCTTTATCCACAGACAACATGGTGAAGAGTGTGAGACATTGGTTTACTGGGATCCCATAAGCCATGGGCTCAAATTCCTGTGCATGGCATCGTGGAAACACTCCTGCTTTAGAGAAGGCAGACTTGGCATTTGAACTCACTTCTATCAATTGTCAGAGAAGATGTCTGTGAGTACATTGGATACTTTCTCATAACATCAGTTTTCTCCAGAAAAAATCGGAGTGTTCAGTGAGAGAATAGATGTACAAGATCTAGGACTGTGTCTGACACAAAAGAGATGCCCAAAGAAATATCCTTTCCACTTATGCTTACCCTCCCTAGCTGCCTTTTCTCTTCCAGCTGACAGAAGAATTGTGAAAGAAATAAGAACTGATGGCACACAACAGCATTGCTGCCTACTCTAGAAGTCTGGAAGACCATTCTTCCTCTAAAACACTGAAGAAAAGAAAGAGAAGAGACTGTATAAACAGGTCTGATTTTCCTGTTTCTTGCTGCACTTCTGAATTTCACCAGTAAAATAAAGTGTGAGAGCTAGTGCAGCCTGAAGCTGCTTTCTGATCTCTGACCCAGCACAAACACACGAACCAAATGATATTTCCAACCAATCAATCCAGGCCCTCTGAAAAGGAAAAGCATTTTCCTAGACTGACAAATGAACTGGAATTAAGAGAGAATGCTTTGCATTCACAGGTGGGCCAAGGAATTCAGAAACCACAAGACGAGGGCAAAAGTACCTATCCCCAGGATAACCCTGATTCTGCTCTCAAAGCATGAAAGAAAAGACACAGCACAATGCTTTTTAAAGAGCAATATTAAAGCACCTTCCATAAGGGACTGAATACCTACTACAGACAACTTTAAATAGAAACATCAGGATCTCAAGAAACATAATTTATCATATCCATTTTTATCTATAAAAAGACTTTTCTGGCGGTCTGCCACAAAGTCAACATACTCACATCACTTGGGATCTATTAATCTGACAAAATGTCAGCAATACAGAATGATTTGGGGCAGATATTTGGCAGAAAATATAAATATCTCCAGACTAATGTGTAGGGTTGGGGGTGGGGTGAAAGAAGATTCTGCTGGAATCTTTACACGCTCAAATATCTGGCACTTACAGGATTTTCCTACTTGGCTATCTACAGAGGAACAAAATTAGTAAGACCATTCGTACAAAAAAGATATGCTGCTTAGCTCTTTTTTTTTTATTATTGTGTAAAACCCAAAAGGTTACACAATAATTGCACTAAAATCAAAAAGTAAAAATATTCAAAAACAAAACAAAACAAAAATAACATGTAATTCCATTAACCCAGGATTAACAACTATTTCCACTTTGGTGTATATTCTTCCAGATATTTTTATATACATAAATATCTAGATTTTTGTCGTTTATTGTTATAAGTCACTATATTTGTTTTACCGAAATGGAATCTTAACATATACACTGTTTTTTCTTTTACACAAGCCACTAAACACCATAGAAGAAAACACATAGAATTCAAATAAACCAAAGGAAAGTGTTTTAAATCATCCGGTTCTCCAGTAACTGGTATCTATCACCTGTGATATTGTCAATACACTTTTATACATTGAATAAAATATTTTTATAAATGTCATTATTCCATAGGAGATATTGTGTTATCTGATTTCCTTATTAACCCTGAATAATATCTTATGTCAAAAAATATGGATATGCACCATCATTGTTGATGGGCTACTAGTCTATCCTTGAATAGTTTTTGTATTTTTGGAAAACAAATTTCTGGGTCAGAAGGTATGCAATTTACCCTTTTCAAAGCACTGTAGGATAGTAATGATTTTCTCATAACCTCGCCAATGTTGGACCCTATTGTTCATTTTTATCATTGTCAATTTCATAGATGAAAAATGCTAAGTGTTTGCTTAATAAATCAAAATTCACCCTGAAATATGTTCATGTTCAAATGTTTCACAAGTGTTTTTATAGCCTTTACTGCTATGAAATGCTTTTATAGCCAGCCACTCACTGTTCTAAGTACTCAATAGCTATTAATTAATTTAATTTTCTTAATAACCCTATAAAATTGGTGCCATTATTATTTCCACCATTTCACAGGTGGGGAAATCGAGGTATGAGGAGTTGAAGTAACTAAGCCAGAGGATACCGCTAGCAAGCAAGGGAGCTGGAATTCAGACCAGGCAGGCTCTGACATTCATGTCCACAGTTTGGTACTTGGGTTCCTCTCCCATGTCCATCATTAGCGCAAACAGGGTCTGCTCACAAACCTATTTCTCTTAGGGCCAGCAAAGCGTTTTTCAAATATTCCCTAGTAGATTTTCCCTTATATGATACTGGTGTCCTATGGCTACAAGAGAAGCTTGGAAAACAAACAAGAGGTAAAGAAGATTAGGATTGCCATGATTGGATTACGAAATGATAAATCACCCCCTGCGATTTGGCTTAAGGCCATTCTGAGCAAAATTCAGGGTTCTGCTTATGAACAAGAAGTAGGAGTGGTAGTGATGGCTTTTGAGGAACCAGGTAAAGGTGTCTGCCTCCACAGGTGTCAGGGCTCAGTGTCAAGGTGCATCAGCAGCCGCAGGTGCACATCTTCTGCTAGCCTGGACTACAGTGGTGGCAACAGTGGATAATGCTGCCAGACATAAATAGGTGTTTCTACTCAAGGAAATGGAGTTTTCCAGCTTAAGGGGAACTTATCAGAGTTCTGCTTCCAGTTTCAGGATGAATGAAAATGGGACTGGCCTTTTGGTATAAGCCAGTTCTATCTTGTGCCTGCAACATCCCAAATGAAGGATTGGGACTCTCACAGAGTGTGGAGAGCCTGAGAAAGGGCAGACCAGGAAGGGAATCACACCTGTACGCAGAAGGGCTGGAGTAGCACACAGTAAAACTATCACTAACGGGACACAAAACCCACTGTAAAGGCAGAGTATCCTAAGTGGTATGCTAAGCCAAAGAATCAGCCAAGAAACAGAATGCATGTAAACAGGACAATATTCAGAAGCCTAAATTTGGCTGAGAGAGGGAGGAGGGCATAGGTCCTAAGTTCAGATATCTAAACTGGCCAGAGTGAGAATTCGAATATACAACACACAAGTCAATATCTTGGGTCCTTAGTAAGCAGGAGGATGGAAGCGGAAGAGAATTCAGAGCAGGAGCAGCATCTGACATTCAACAATGGGTACACCTACACACTAATAGACCAGGAGCTGCATGCCTACTGACCTAGATTGCCAATAACCAAGGAAGGCTGCCCAGTGTGAGTTCCTGTCCAGAGCAAGTCAGGGCACTGCAGATGGGCAGAGGGGCTTCTCTCCAGGAAATGCTCACAGTCCTTACCCAATGGCTGCTGCCCACATGGGTTTAAAGGCTGGGTGGCGTATCCAGATGACTCAGGTTTTTCAAAGCTGTAAGCTGGAAATCACTTCAGAGTTCTTTTCATTTGCAGCCTAATCTACTCAATCCTGTATAAAACTTAATCACACTAACTTATTTTGCTATGCAAGTGCAATTTGCTGCTCAAAGCCCCAAGGAGTTTTTCATCCTTAAATGGTAAAGAGGTAGAGCCAAAGAGATGAACAAAATGATGCACCTCTTTCTCCAATCACAGGTCATTAAAGCTGTGTGGTAACAAAAGGAATCATGAATATGGCAGGATCTCAATCCCTGAGTCAGGGAGACAGGATCTTAAAGAGACACATACATGCACACACACATGTACACATGCACAAGCATGTACACGTGTGCACACATGGACACAGTGCACATGAATGCACATGCACATACCTGCACACATGGACACGTGCACATGCATGCATGCTCACCCACATAAATGCACACATGCACACACAGGCACACATGTGCATACGTACAAATGCACACCATTTGCTAATGTAAGCCAGGGAAGCTTTTCTTCTGAGAATCACCCACCCCTTTCATACTTTACTTCTAACCTTTAAAGGATCAGAGTATGTTTCTTATTGGAAAATGTAAAAAATAAATCCATAGAAATGTCCCCCATGATTGAAAACAGAAGCTGGCCATTAAAGCATTCTCATTGGGGAAAAGAGAAAAAAAACTAATGGAAAGTAAAATGAAATGGAACACCACCAATGCATTTTATCAACTGCATGTTGAGAAACCACACCCAACACATTTTATCAGAGCAATGACAGACACACCGGACTGTTAATTACCTACAGGTTTTTCTTCTCCATTTATATGCCTCCTGAGACAAAGGCCGAACGAAGGATATGCTGGCTATAGAGAGAGCGGTGGGGAGGAAGGTGAGTTAACCAGTGATTAAGAAATCTATGGACTTCCATTTCTTGTCTCTAAATGAGCCAGAAAACAACATGCCTACCTAGCGTGGAGTTGGTACGATACTGGCAAAGTTTTGTTCCTACAATCAAAACAACCTCCTATCAGCCCTGAACGTGTGTTATTTTTGTTGCTTTATCTCCAGTTTTTAAAACAAAATCGAAGGGAAAAAGAAGTCATGAAAATTCAGGTTACTCTCATGGTAGCTACACAAAGCTTATTTTTACTTTATTCTACCTCTACTACTTGAGGACTAACTTTGGTTCCAGAGTATCCTATAGGAAGTATTCATAAAGCCATTCATTCACTTATTCTCTCTTTCTCTCCCCTGAATGCCCAGAGATAAGCAGAATTTAAAAATCAAGATCGGATGATAATGGCCTTTTGAGGGTATTTATTTGTCCTTGATAATGACATGGCAATATTTCTCATGGAGTGAACAGCACTGAAACTTTTGCCAACAGGAGCTGGCTGTGAATTTGGAAAAGAGTGTGGCTGAACATTGACACAAGAGAAGAGTGTTTACGCACGGGGGTTAGTGCGTGTGTGCGGTGCAGGGAGAGAACAGGGAGAAAGTGATATGAAAGTTTTCTTGCTCACTGGGGATCTATCCTTAGTATTCATTTAAATAATGGAGTCTAACAGACGATGTTTAGCCTAGGAGAGACAGGAGTCCTGTTCTGTGAACATCTCTTTATCCATCATGGTTCTTGTCATTGCCAATGCACATTCTAACTCTAGCTGGCTTTTGGAACGCAGTGTGAGAAATTCTTTGAAAATATCTGATAATGACAATCCTAAGGAAGTTTGAAGTATGGATTTTTGTGCAGAACCACAGCATACTTCATTTTTCCTTGCTTCTGCGAGAGAGGGAGACACATCTAACTCTCAAAGCTCCTTGAGTCTAAGGTCATGAAGAAGTTTTCTATCTTGTCTTCTTTCAGACAGACCTGTGAAAGGGTCTCTCAATTTCTCCTCTTAAGAAGAGGAGGCTTTGTGTGCTCAGCTCCGTCTGGGACGGACACTTGATCAGGTTGGCCTCTTTCTTGGAGCAGAGAGAGCTTCCATCGGTGGGAGTGGGAAGCCGGGCGCTGTGGGATGGAAGTGCGAAGGGAGTAGCCAACAACAACAACGGAACTGCGTGTCAACACTGTCCTGTGCTGATGTGAATGAAATATAAATATTGCACAATGGGCTGTTTTAAAAATTCTTCAAAATATTACGCTCTTGCATTACGGGTGGCTAAGTGGAGGCAGCGACCTTCTGTTTCATCCCAGCAGAAGTTAATAGCAGCCCAGGAGCTGGAAAACCAACTTCAGAAACACTTAATGTTTAGATCCACTTAGTGGTTGGAAAAAACAACTTTTTTAAAAAAATAATGTTTAAGAGCTGCTCCAGCAAGTGGAAACAGCGATTCCTTGTAAACAAACCTTTAACATGAAGCTATTTCTCAGTGGCGGAAAACCTAACTTTACAAAGTCAGATTTCTGAGATTTTTTTCAGCTCCTCAGAGACTGCAAAAGTAACCACATTTTGTCAGTTGATGCACCAAATAAACAAATGTGAATGAGAGATTTTCCATATCCTATGTCAACTAAATGTGTGTCTGATAAAGTGCATGCGAACCTTGGATGCATGTTAACTGCAGAGAAAATCACACGGAAAACCAGTTACGGTAAAAAGCAAGCATGCTTTCAGCTCCGTGAGCTACTCCATGAGGGACATTAATGACAGTTTTAAATGTGACGTAAGCCATTTGGGGTGGTTTCCAGATGTTTCTCTCTCTTTCCACTACCATAGTAATTCTAATGAACCGTGTCAGTTCTGAAGTACTGGGTCTGATTTTCAACTGTGAGTTGAAAACACTGTTCCTTTTATACCGTAACCTGGCTAACCAGGGCGGTGTTGGTGACAGGCCAGAATTCGTTTAAGAAATCGCGTCCCTAACCTCATAGTCACCAGTCCTATCTCTCTGCAGAGTAGAAACCATTTAGATTTATAGGTTGAATGGCACTAGGAAAGCGCTCCCCTCCAAAAATCTCATTGAAAATCTACACTTAGAAATTAATGCTACTCAGTTTTGCTGAACAACTACTCTTTAAGAACAAATATCCTTAGAAATGGTATGTTGTAGCAGAAATTCCTTGTTCTACCATTGTCCTAGCTCTACCATTTTTCAGCCCAGTAAACTTGAGTTTATTTAACTTAGCTGTATGTCAGTTTCCTTATCTGTAAAATGGGATAATTATACCTACTACACAGTGTTTGTGTAAATAATAAATAAGATGTGTGTAGGTGAAAAGCATTAGGCATAGTGTATAACATGTTGTAAGTACTCAATAACATTCCATGTAAATTTAATCAGTTGTTTTTAGAAAATAACTATGCTCAGCTCTCAAAGAAAATGAATATTTTCCTGGAAAATGGGTTGCAGTTTAGGAGGAGTTAGGGAGAGGCAAGCCTTGAGTTCTCTGGATAAGTAGTGTTCAATGTGGTGAATCCAGGTTAGAATCTCTGTTTTACTACCTGAGCTTGAACTTCCATTTTGCGTACAATTTATAATATAGTGAATATGTTTTTATAGCAGCACACATATACAATATGTAACTAAGTAAAACAAACAAATATTGGGCACCTTTTTTTTCTTATGGAAGTAAAATGTATGGAAACAAGAGACATCCAGCTAACAAGCACAGGTCTTTGGTATCGAGGAACACAGAGCAAAAAGGGAAGGAAGCATTGAGATATAAGTGTTGGGAGAAAGTCCTAAAACCCAAAGAAAGAAGCGAGATCAAAATAGATTCATCAAATGTTTGCATGGGTCAGGGTCTCGGAGATCATGTTGTTCTGTACCTGTAGAGCTAAGGAACCCACATTTTAAGTAAGAGAAGTGGTGCATCCAGGATCACCCGATGGCAGAGGTGGGTACTGGGCACAGGTATCCTGAATCCCATTCCACAGCTATTTTTCATTACTTCATTTTGCCTAGTCATTCTTTGGCCTTGGACTGTTTTATAGACCAATCCAAACAAGGCGATGGTTCTTCAGTTTGAACTCACATCGGAATCAGTTGGTGGGCTTGTTCAAATATTGCTGGCCCCTTTGCCAGTATTTCATATTCAGCAGCTCTGGAGTAAGACTCGAGAATTTGCATTTCTAACCAGTCACAATGGTGATGTTGGTCTGGGGTCTCTGCTGATGCGATCAATGGCGTGGAGTCCCGAGTTAGCTGCCTGTCACTGGCCCCGGATCTTCAGAATTAAGATACTTCTAATTCAATTCTATGAGATTAAATAAAATGGGGAGAATGGAGGAAGTTTATTTCTGATGAGAAAGGGAAAGAAATGATGAAAAAGAACTAACAATTATTGAATATGTACTGTGGGCTGGGTCCCTTGTGAGGTGCTGTAGGTACAACAGTGAGCAAAACAATTCTTTCGCTATTGTAGTGGAAAATAGGCAGCAAATGACACAGGTAAGTAAATCATATAATATGTGGTTACAATAGGTGCTAGGCAGGAAGGTAAAGAGGGAGAGAGGAAGACGGAGGGGCATGCAAACCAAATTATATGTTTAGGGAAGACCTCACAGTGAAGGTGCAGTGAGACCTAAAGGAATGAGGAGGTCACCCCGTGGATATCTAGGGGAGGAGCGTTCCAGGCAGAAGAAACAGGTCCAAAGGCCGTGAGGGGGGAGCACAGGGGAGAGGCAAAAGGCCACGGGCAGGGCACAGTACTGGAGATGAGGTCGCAGAGGTATGAGAGAAAGGGTTACAGGGCATGGAGAGCAGATCGTTGGCACCTTGAAGGTCATTGTAAGAACTTTTGATTTTACTCCAAGAGGAGAAACCACAGAGAATGTCATGGTCTGACTTCAGTATTCAATAGAGTTTCTGTGGCTGCTGATTTGAGAATCGGCTCAAGAGCCCGCGAGAGCCAGGTAAGGAAGTTATCCAGGTAATCCAGTAAACCAGGTAAACTACCGTGGAGGCCTGGACCCAGGTATTAGTGATGGAAGTGAGACGTCGTTGGATTCCAGATGCTTACTGAACACAGAGCCAGCAGATTGTGTTGACCGATTGGCCACAGAGTGTAATAGAGGAGAACCCAGGACAACACTGGTTTTGCCCTGAGCAAGTGGGAGTACAGAGCTGCCGTTTCCTGAGATAAGCCAAGTCCAGCGCAGCACCTGGTGCATACTGTGGACCAATGTAGTTGAAAGAAATAAATCCCAGTTTAAAGATGAACAATCTGAAGCTCATAGAGGTCAATTTACTTGCTCAAAGTTGCACCATGACCAGGCAGCAGAGTCAAGAGGTAAAACCAGGGCCGTCTGGCCCAAAGGCCCGTGATTTCTCCAGGCAGCCATCCGAGATGTTCCCAAAGCGGTGACCCAGAGCGGGAGTGGGAGGCAAACAGGCTCTCTGGTTTCCATTCCCAGCATATCATCCTCACTCTTGCCCAACCTGGTCCAGGCTCGCTCCCGGGGTCACAAACCAGCAACCTGCTAGCCTAAGAAAGCCTGCTGGCATGTTTTGTTTGGCTCTGGAAGCTTTAAAAAAACAATTCGTGTTTGAATGCCTTTAGGCGGGGTTTGTACTTTCCATTTCAGCCACAACGCACATCTCTCCCTCCAGCTTAGAGCAGCGCCCTTGAGGATCTCACCTGCCTGGCCTCAGAAGACATCTGATTTTTCCACCGGTGATTCAAATGAACGAACCAATGGGAATTCAGCTCTGGACAACGCAGTGCGCTAGGAAGAAGGCCATGGAATCAGATATCAGTTCGCACCCAGCCCTATCAGTTATCACCTGTGTGACTTTGAGCAAGCTTCACCTCTTTCCCTGTCTGTAAAGTGGAGAGAATGGCATCCGCTTTGAACTGTTGTTGTGAGACCTGAATGAGAGAAGGCATGTGGGGTACACGGCACAGCAAGCACTGAATGTGTGGTCGTTACTACAGAGCAGGGATCAGTACACTCTTCGTGCAAAGGGCTGGATATATCGGGCTTTATGAGCCATGCGGTCTCTGTTGTGACTGCTCAGCTCTACCTTTGTAGTGTGAAAGCGGCCTTGAAGAATACATAAAAGAATACACATGGTCAATAAAGTCCCAATAAAACTATATTTATAAATAGGTTGGGGGGAAGGGAAGATTTGGGCATACGACTACAGTTGACTAATCCCTGTTATGAAGGGTTTAGGTCTGAATGTTGGTGTTCCCTCAACATTTGTATGCTGAAATCCTCACCCCTAAGGTGATGGTATCAGGAGGTAGGTTTTGGGGGAGGTGATTAGGTCATGGAGGCAGAGTCCTCAGGAATGGGATTAGTGCCTATCTCAAAGAGATCCCAGGAAGACCCTCGCCCCCTCTGGCATGTGATGTTACAATGAGAAGAGTGTTGTCTTTGAGGGAGTGGGCCCTCACTAGACCTCAAATCTGCTAGCACCTGGGTCTGGACTTCCCAGCCTCCAAAACTGTGAGAAATAAATTTCTGTTGCTTACGAGCCTCCCAGTCATGATATTTTTGTTATAGCAGCCCAAACAGACTAAAACATGGGGCATTTTGTTTTTTCGTTTGTTTGCATTTTTTGTTTTGTTTTGAGACAGCGTCTCACTCTGCTGCCCAGGCTATAGTGCCGTGGCATCAGCCTAGCTCACAGCAACCTCAAACTCCTGGGCTCAAGTGATCCTTCTGCCTCAGTCTCCCGAGTAGCTGGGACTACAAGTGTGCACCACCACACCTGGCTAATTTTTTCTATTTTAGTAGAGATAGAGTCTCACTCTTGCTCAGGCTCGTCTCGAACTCCTGACTTCAAGTGATCCTCTCGCCTCCGCCTCCCAGAGTGCCAGGATTACAGGCGTGAGCAACCAGCCGAACATGGGGCGTTATCTATGCCTCTCCTCTTTCTTCTCTGTCACTTCCTCTTCCTGCCTTTTCCCTACCCTCCCCCGAAAAACTCTTAAGATATGGGGCAAGGATTATTTCATGATCGTTTACTGTATTCTGTAAGGTTGCAATACAATGACACTAACTGCTGCTTTCAGGTGTCGCCACAAGAAATGAGGAAGAAGGAAAAATCTTCAGTGGCTAATTTAATATAAGATGGAGGCACCGAAAATGATTGTCCTGGGGACTAAGTCACCCCCAGCAAGGCCGGGCTTTCTGTGGTCAGACATCCAGCAAGTGTGGATTGAACAGTGTTCGTCCCTGGACTTTTGGAATCTCAGGGAGTCAAAGGCTACCAGGGGGAAACTGCTTATCCCTAGACGGTTCAATAAGTCAAAAGAGATGGATTGAGGTCTTCTGAGTGTAGCCTCCCTTGTGGCTCCATCTCAGCTTCTGAAGGAACAGGAAGGTTTTTACGCCCTTGGCACCGGAGCCCTTGGCATCGGTGGGCCCGCGAGCAGCCATGGAGCTGCATTTCCTATCCTTTGACCTAATCAGGGCTTTGATTTGCAGGCCGTGAGGGAGAGGCTGCATGGTTGTTCCCACTGGGCTATTTTTGGGACCTGGCATCAGAGGAAAAGACAGAGTTAGCAATCGGTACTCCAGGGCAGCGCTGAGTGGGGCCTCTGCATACGCCCGGCAGTGAGCGTGGTCATTTCCTCTTACGAGTCCGGAGTCAGGCAGCACCAGAAGTTCTGGGTGGGGGCAGAGACGGAGGAAACTGATGTCTTCATTTTCTTAGAGAAGTGATTTGTTTTTTCTTTCCACCCACTTTCATCCCAAATTATCTGAAATAAAATTTCAAAAGAACTTGTTTGTTTGGGAGAGGATAAAATGCAAGCCAAATGAATAGGCAAAAGGACACAACCCTATGGGGGGAGGTCAAAACTACTGAAATACTCACTGAGCTTCACTACCCCTTTAATTTTGTACCCAGACATTAACATTAACCTCTAGTCCATGAAGAATAGGTGAAATTCAGTAAAAGGTCATTCCAGCTCTCCCCGACTCAACAGGCAATAGTCCTAATGGTGTGTTGTTGGGCGAGGGATGTTAATAGGAAAGAACACACCCTGAGCTGTACTGTGACAGGACGGTCATAGAAGGGACCTTGGAATGCTCTCCAGGGATGCCTCCATCGGTGTACAAGCTGAACAGTCACACAGGGCCACGAACGTAGAAGGGCTCTGTGCTGGTTTCATGCGCTGCCATCATCATCTTGAAATTCTTGATAATGTTTTAACAAGGGGCCCACATTTTCATTTCGCACTGGACCCTGAAAATTACATAATCTGTGTGCTCTTATCCTTTTAAAACAGGGTTTCTCAAACTTTTTTTTTTCCATTTTTGCTCTCCCAACAAGCCTTTTGTAGACTGTTTTTTCTAATCAATCTTCCTGTGAAATTGTAATATAGATATATTTAATTAGATATGTAATATTAGATATGTAGTACATATATATCTGTATAGATAGGTAGGTATTTGTGTACTTTTTGTGTATTTGTGCTTCGTACATTAAAAGAGTAAGATGTTTTTTGTCCCTTTTGGAAGTGATATTGCCCCTGTTGAAAATGCATATTCTAGATTTAGGTAACGTATCTCAACCTCAGGCACCTACTTAGGAACATGAGTGAAAGTAATAATAATAATAGACATATGTTATTGAACAAAGCACCACTTTGAGTGCTTTCTTTGCATGTATTAACTCATGTAATATTATTAAAAAATGTGATTCTAATACTTAGTAAATGAGGAAACTGAGGATCAGAAAGTTTAAAATAACTTGCCCAAGGCAATTTACATAGTAAATGGCAGGGCTGAATTTTGAACATGTGTCTCCTGTCTCCAGAACCTCATGAGAAGTGCAGATTCACTTGCTGAGCACACACATTTGGTCTTTGCTGTACCCAGGGTTCACATTTTGCAGTACACCGTTGGTAGACAGAGATCTTGTTGATAAAGACACGGTGATAACTCATTTGCATAGGCTGGGAGCTCTTTACCTGGACCAAACCCTCTGCAGGAGAAGGAAAAGCTTTCCATGGGCCTGGTGGTGCACACTTTTCACAGTGGTTTCTAATATTTGAAAAATGGTAAGTTTTCCTGTCAAGGGACTTGTAACCATAAGTGGCCACAAGGGTGAAGCAGGTAACACAGGTACATAAAGAAATTAGACAGAAACAGCAAGTGCCATAGTAGAAACTCAGGTGGGCATGTCTGACCACAGGTGGCTGTGAATAATCCACTCCTGCTGGCTACGGCCAGGTGGGAATGTGACCCAAGTACCACTAGATACTCTGATTTTTTTCAAAAGAAGCTAACCATGTTCTTCTGTGCACTCTGCTAATTGTAGATGTAGTTTACTGTGGTGGGCAGACCTGATAGAAACCCCCATGACTCTCGATGCCTTGTGGGACGCCCTCCCCTTGGCTGTAGGCAGAACTTGTCACTGCTTCCAGCCAATTGAATATGACAAAGGTGAAGAGTTTTTTTCAGATGTAATTAAGATCCCAAACCAGTTGATTTTGAATTAATCAAAAGGCAGATGTGGTGGGTGGGCCTGACTTAATCAGGTGAAAGCCCCTAAAAGAGGAACTGGTTCCTCCCCGAGGTGAGAGGAAATACACACACATGTCAGAGACGTCCACGGGGCAAGGAACTGTGCCTCCAGGACCTGAGAGCAGCCTCCAGCCAGCAAAATGCTGGGTCCTCAGTCGCATAGCTGACAGCTGCAAAAAAATGAATTCTGCAGTGACCTGAATGAGCTTAGAAGTGGCCTCTTCCCCAGTGAAGCCTCCAGATGGGAATGCAGCCTGGTCAGTCCCCTTGATTGTAGCCTGGTGAGACTCTGAGCAGACTCTGCTAAGCCGTGCCTGGACTCCTAAGCCATGGAAACTATGATATAATAAATGTGCTTTGTTTTAAGGAGCTGAGTATATGGTAATTTGTCACACAACAGTAGAAAATTAATACAATGACTTATTCAAATTTTTGAAAACACTTTGCAGGGCAAACAAATCCGAGGGGGATATGTGGCCCATGAGTAACTATTGTGTGATCTGCGATTGCGGAGTGTCTCTAAAATGTTACCTGTTGCTTGACATGTTAGTCCTTATGAGATTTAAAAAAAAAAAAAAAGACACAGTAGTGGGAGAGAGATAAATATGACAATTCAACTTCTGGTAATTCAACATGTGAAAACTGCAGGAGCCCAGAGTGTGGGAAGATGGACCTCCAGGGAGAAACAGAACCTAGTTGTCACCTGCATAAAAGCATGAGCTGCCACTTTATGGTCTGATCTGCCTGCCTTTTGCAAGGACTGCCTCATCTCTAGTCTCTGTTTTTTCTGGGCGGCTCCATCTGCACTTGGCTTTAAAATATACTCATCAGTGGTTCCCAGTTTTCATAAAAATGGATGAAGGTGCCACCTTTCAGCCCAAATGATAAAAGAACTAGACTTGTCCCTTTAAGTACCATGAAATTTACATGCTCCTTCAATTTCGTTGTCAATCATCAGACGGTAAAATTTTCCATGTTCAAAGGTTACAACGGTGATGGAGAGAAGAGGTGAAGTTTGGGCAAGTAACAGGTCCTCTGTTAGAGGCCATATTCCCTAAACTTACATGCAGCCAACACTAACCAAGCCACGGTGACCTCTGGAACATCCAGACCAAATTTGTACAGCGTAGCTTGGAACCAGACATATAAACTTTCTGGGCCCCAATAGTTTCACCTAATTACCTCTTATCTGATCTGAACAACAAAAGCAAACAGACAACATAAAACCTAACTGGCCTCCACGTTTCTACTCATGCTCCCCCAAATACCTTCTCAACATATCAACCAGAGTGATATTCTTAAAACGTAATTCAGATCATACGTGTCCAATGGCTCCCTATCATGCCCAGATTAAAATCCCACCTCCTTCCCACGGCCTGTGAGCACTGCCCACTACCTACTTCCTTTCCTCTCCCAACGCTTTCCTAGACACACTTTCTTTCTGTTTGTTCAACGTGCCATACTCCTTCTGTTATCAGCCAGGTCCGGGTCCATTCCACCAGCACTCAGTAAATCTATCACTCTAGCTCCAGTTTTGCAAAAGAGAAAAGATTTATTCACAGGGCCTCCAAGTGAGGAGGCAGGAGAACAGTTCTCAAATCTGCCTCCCTGAAGATAAGTCTCAGGGATATTTAAGGGTTAGGAAAGTGGGTTGGTCTAAGGCAGGGGTGGGGAATCTTTTCATGTTGGAAGGCCACATTAATTTAGCTATAACCAAATAAGGACACATTCAAGAAACTTCAATTAGGTATACTTAAAAATGTACATTATTTTGTAAAAATCTAACTACTATGTACTTAATAATTTCAAAAAATGAAAACTATTTGTCAATTTAAAAGCTAACTAGCCTTTTAATGACTTCGTTGTGTCTGCTTTTTGTTGGAAAGAGTTTGAATATCTGGTTGCAGCATGGAGGTTCACAGTTTCCGTTGATCCTCTAGATGGGTATCAGTCATTTGTGACCTTAAGGGTGTCTTGATTTGGGTTAGGTAGGAGAATGTAGATTCACAGCAATAAGTGGTTGAAAAGCAAGAAAGCATCTTTTGTGCATGTTGCTGAAGGCATGGGTATTCTACTGCATTTTTCCATATTGCAACTGGATCTTTCTTAGCATCTAACAATGACTAAATGTCATCTACTGAGAGCTCACTCAATTCCATCTGTAGTTCTTTAGCTGCATTGGTGATATCAACTAGGTGAGGCTGAAATGCTAATTTGAGTGTGATGTCATGATTCTCAAAATCAGTGAAACTTTCATTGTATTCTACAATGAATAGGTGTATAACACCTGCATGTTCTTCACATGATTTTCACATATCATCCTGCTCACCTTTGCTAACCGGTGAAAATGTCCATCCAAAATTTCCTTTTGAAGTGTTTCAAAAAAAAAATAGCTTTTTCTGAAATGCTTGGATTTTTTGCCACATATAATATATAGGCTTAGTTTTACCTTGCAAAGAAATATTCAAGTTGTTTTGATTTGACATGATGTCACACAGAAATGCTGCATTCCTATAATATCTTACTTCAATAATTCACATTGCTGATTCTGTTCTTCATAAAATTTATCTATCTGTTCTTGCAGAGATAAAATTTTGGCTAACACCTGTCCCTATGATAGCCAATGAACTTTAGAATGTTACAGCAAATCCACACTGAATATCTCATCCTTCCACTTTAGCATAATACAAAACTGATGATGGCATGTTGCATTTGCACAAATATAGTTAACAATACCTATGGCTTGTTGCAAAGTGTCACTTAAAATTGTAGCTTTAGCACAGAGATTTTGCTGATGCAAGATACAATGAAAAGAAATGAGAGCATTTGGATTTGTTAATTTTTTTTATTTGTGCAATAAACCCTTTATGTTTTCCTGTCATGGAAGGCGCACCATCTGTAAATGCACTCACTAAATGTACTAAATTCAGTCCAATTTCATGACATTTGCCTTGAAAGTTGTTGAAGATATCTATTCCCTGAGTTCTGTTCGCGAGTGCCCAAAGCGAGTAACGCTTCATAGCAAAGAAAATCTTCTGTTATGACCTCAATGAAGTATAAAAAAAAAAAACAAAAAACCTGTGCTGAGTCAGTAGTGTCAGCTGATTCATCCAAAACAATTGAATAATATGTATTTTCCTTTTAAAGTATGGTATGAGTTCGTTCTATTAAGTTGAAGCCTAATTCATGCTGCTGATCACTTACGTTTCTCCTTGAAAGAGGCAGTTGTTTGTACTTTGAAATGTTATCAGGGTCTAAGCATCCTACAACTTCGACAATGCATTCTTTCACAATTTCCACATCGCTGAATGGCTTCCCTTTTTTCCTGAGTATATAAGCTGCTTTATAAGTTGCTTCCGTGGCATTATTTCCGGGTCTTATTGCTGCCTGAAAGAATTGTCTTTGCTTTTGCTTTTCATCTTTTAATTTCTACAATACCACCTTTTGTGCCTCTCTCTCTAATTTAAAACATCTATAGTCCTTATGAGTGTTATAATGCTGAGGGGCATTGAATTTCTTTAATGTTGATACTGCAGTATCACAAAGCAAGCAAATAATCTTATCTTTAGCAGAAACAAGATAATATTGCAATTCCCAACCCTCATTAAAAAATCTGTTTTCTTCCTTCAGCGTTCTCTTGGTCTTCTTTGACATGATGGGTGCTACGTAGACAGAATTAAAAAATACTGTCGACCGGTGCAACTATTCACAAATTCCACTTCAAACAGGAACACACTACACTGTTGTCAAAGCTGATAAGAGACTGGCACACTCGACCCCCATAAACTCTCTCCAACCAGCGGCACCAGTCGGGCAGGGGAAGTTAGAACGAAATCATGAGCATAGCAGCTGTCAACTTAGCCCTTATGTCTTACTAATGTTCTAATTGTGCAAGACAATCTGGGAGGATTATTTCACTGAAACTTATTTTATGCTTTGGTATTTTAAATATGTTCATTTTAAAAATAAAAATATAAAGATGAACAAAAATGTATTATAAAAACAAAAGGATTTGTTCTGTAACATTTGGATCCAGTCAAAAGGCCACACTTAAGGACCTCAAAGGTCATATGTGGCCTTAAGGATGCAGGTTCCCCAACCCCGGTCTAAGGCGTGGCAACAATGGGGAAAAATGAAGTCACAGATTATTTGCGCACAAGTGTAGTCAGGGTTCAGAGCATTTCGTGTAACATATGTACAGACAGTGGCAGCGTTAGCGTCATCTGTGGGTGGAGTTTTTGGCCCTCCCACGTTAAAAAGTCATCTCTCTCAGGCACTTGCGCAGGCCCAGTTGAAGGGTGGGTGGCCTCAATCAGTCTGAACTGGACACGAGCGGCCCGAGTTCCTGAAAAACAACTCAAGTAACTGTTACCTCGGTGACTTATGAATATTATCTACAAAGTAACCAGTGAACGTTAAGTTTCGGTGGTCAGCAGCTGCGGCCTTCAGCTACCCCAGCCTTTAGCTTCATGAGAAGAGGGGGGAAGTGACAAAAAGCAAGCTACCAAAAGCAAGCAGGGCAGGCAAACCTGATCAAATGAACCCCTTGGTTTCACTTCCTACCTTAAGGACTTTGTGCATAACGTTTCCTCTGCCGGGCCTCTTCCCCTCCAACCTTCCATGGCCTCCACCCTCCGTTCATTCTGGTCTCTGCTCAGGTGTCAATTCCTTAGAGAAGCCTTCCCTGACACCTAGTCCAATGCCCGACTCAACCCTCTTCTCCCTCCATCGGTTTATTCTGCTTTGCTTTTCTTCGTAGCACGTATCATATCTGAAGTCACATTATATGCTTTTTTTTTCCCTTCTCATTTGCTATTTATCTGCCCTGTTAGAATAGAAGCAGGGATTGTATTTTTGGTCTTATTCACCAGTATCTCAGCAGTATGTTGAAAAGTTCTGACGCATAATAGATGCTCAATAAATATTTGTAGAATTAATATGTGGGATAAGGAGATAGGCACCAGATTTTCTTTGTGATAAAAAATATAATATGTTTCTGTAACATCCTAAAAACAAATATTAGACTAGGCATGGTGGCTAATCCTAGCCCTTTGGGAGGCCGAGGCAGGAGGATCAATTAAAGCCAGGAGTTCGAGACCAGCCTGAGCAAGAATGAGACCCTGTCTCTATAAAAAAACAGAAAAATTAGCCAGGCATGGTGGCGCGCACCTGCAGTCCCAGCTACTTGGAAAGTTGAGGCAGGAGGATCATTTGATTCCAGGAGTTTGAGGTTGCAGTGAGCTATGATGATGCCATTGCATTCTAGCCCAGGCAACAGAGCGAGACCCCGTCTCGAAAAACCGCTAAAACCAAAAAACAAATATCAGCTCTGATAATCAGCCAGTATGCACTGATATGAGTGTCTCAATAACAGAAATACGTAAATGTCACTATACCACTCGGTATACGAGCTGCTGCCCCAAATCCCCCCACCACATCCTCTGGATCCCTGTGACCGCACCACGATCCCACAGTTAAGCTGTTACCTTCTGGCAGAGCAGAGGGCCCCTAGTTTTCTGCTCAGGGATTATGGTCAGTGTCCATTCCAACCAGTGGGACCTGAGTTGCACTGGTTGTTAAATATCAGAACTTTGACCCCTGATGGCAGGTGTGCTATTGAAAGAGGATGGCACATAAGGGGGCACCTAGTCACACACCGAAGGAAGGGAGGATTAGAAGGGAGTAAAAGGAAAGGAATCAAAAAGCTTCGTGAAGCCAAGAGCAGCTATCTTTCAATGTGGTGGAATAAAACTTGCCCCGTCATTCCACTTGGGGAACAATAAGTGGGAAATCTGGAAAATAAATACAAAGCACACACTTGCTCTTTGCACTACCGATACCACATGAAGAGCAGAGTAATTATGTAGTCGAATATCATTGCTGGGAAAAACTCTGTGTGACCCAAAGTTCAATACTCAAGCACATTGGTTCCAGGCGAGATTGCCTTTCATGGTGGTATACCCTTTCTCCTCTCCTGCCTCGCTTCCAAAGGAAATGAGACACTGCTCCCATTTACCAGAATGGGATCTAATAAGGGCGTCTTCTTGATTACAGAGCTACAAGGTCAGCACTTTCTCTCTTGCTCATAAGAAACCACATAAAATAAAACAACAGAGACCTGTAAGTACGTCCCCAGAGAAGCACCCTGGCCCAGCAGTATATACACGACGGGACGCAAGTTTCTAGAGGAAGAAGAATGACCAGAGTGAAATGAGATGATGTCAGAGTCGTCTTTATTTTCCTTCACGCTACCTCTCCCAAGTCTGGATGGATCCAGATGGGTTCGTATGGAGTCCCAGCCCCTACAACTGCTTTACCAACTCAGCCAGAAGCATCCGCTCTTCTCTAGGGAGCTGAGCGAGGGGATTAAAAACAAATCAACATTCCCATATCCTAAATCTGGTGACCCAGCTACTCAATGTCCCACATTGAGTTCCAACTCCTCCTTCCCTGCCCAGTCTCCTTTGTCATCCAAACATGTATCCCAGGGTGCCGAAGGGATGAGCCAGTTCTCTTTGGAAGTTCTTCCTTGTCTCCAGCTCACAAAATTCCTTACTCCTCTCCTATTTCAGATCATGGGCTTTTGCCTTGGGTCAGTGCTAAGCAAGTCAACACCCCCATTTTCCCTTGTGACTGAGGGCCCCATTCCAACCGCTGGATCTTATAACTGGGGTCCCATGATATGATCTGATTTGTCAATCCCTTTAAATGGGATAAAAGCCTTAACATGAGGTCAGATTTTCCAGAATACCACTTGCTATGCATCTAGACTGCCCACCACGTGGGCTCTGTCGTCCACAGTGGACTTTCTGGTGTGACTGGTCAGATCGTAATTTGGTTTCTTTGTCTTTTGAAGCCTGGACCTTAGACCACCCAGCTGCTGTACCAGCCATACCAGGATCAGTCTCTCCAGCAATCTCTCAGCCCTGTCTTCTCTGCTGTTTCTCAGTGAGTAGGTCCCAACCTGGTCCTAACTCCATGAGCTCTTTGCCAGTCCCTGCCTCTAAAATCCCAACATATTTGTCTCCCCAGACTCTTCATTCTGGACAATTAGGCACTCAGTCTACTTGGGTTGATGAAATATACCTTGAGGATTTTTACCAATCGGGAGAACCCAAAATTGTTCATAATTTTATTACTGACAACCTCATACCTGAAAAACCAAAATGGAAGACGACCTGCCCTCCCTCCTAAGTGTAATTGTGCAGTCTAAGCAAAAGCTGTTTACCTCTTGGTGGCTCAGAGCTAAGTTTTTATTTGTTTCATCTTGTTACAATAAAATGTGACTCAAGCATTTTGCTTTCAAATCTATTTATTTAAGAGGATTTTGCTCCATTATGTAAAATAAAACAAAAAGGATCAGTTGGGGGAAAGATGTAACATAAGTCCATCATTTAGTAAGCTTTTCCAATTATATCTATTTGATTCTGACTCGCTGCCCAGATGCGAATGGAAAGTTTTTTTTTTCCATTTAAAAAGCAAATATCTTTCAATGAAAATAGCTCAAACCAAAAGTGTGCTCTTTTTTTCTTTTTGTCTAGCCATATTTGCTGTCTTTATCTCATTATGACCTTTCCCCAACATATTTTTCTGTTTCTCTTTAGTGCCCGGTTTCTAAAAATAAAGTGGCTAGTGGGTCTTTGGATAATATTTTTATTTCACTGGTACATACAATCAGGAAACATATTTCTGTTTATACTCTTAAAAATCAGTCAAGAGTTGTAGATGAAGCCACGTTCTGTCAGCACATTTTTTTTTCAAACCTGGAAAATGTAACAAAATCCAAAGCAGCTGTAGGAAGTAGAGTATACACTCCATTTGCACTCAGCAGGAGAACTAACAGGAGGTAACAGGATAGTTTCCACATGAAAAAGTTACAAAGAATTTAACCTGTAATGAAAACTCTGATAATCTCCAGGAATGAAAGATGCTTGGATGATGGGTTTGGGGTTTTTCATGAGTTCAAAGGATCTGGTTTTCCCTATAAATGCTATGCAGGAATAGGAGACAAGACGTCCATGTGGTCATTGTTATGTCTGATAGCCAACAAAAGTTCAAACTTCATCATTAAGCCGTTAAACGGTGACTGGATGTGCATTTTAAGACTATGGATTAGCCTGCTCAAGCCTATGTTTCTGAAAAACATAGAAAGTGGAATCTCATTAGCTTATCACCATCTGCTCCAAAGGTAGAGATTCCAATGCATAATCATCAGTATAAGGTTAGTTTCCTTTGAAATTCAAGGTGTAAATGTCCTATAGACTAGAGCTCCTCGAACTTTGATATGAGCATGAGGAACGTCTGGACCCGGTTAAATGCAGATTCAGATTCAGTAGGTCTGGGCAGGATTGGACCTGAGATTCTGCATTTCGAGCAAGCTTTCAGGTTGTCTAACGTTGCTAGCCCATGAGCCATCACTGGGATAGCAAAAGCGCAAAGTGTTTCCTCCACAGCAATACTACCCCTGTGTAGTAGGCAATCTCTGAAATGGCTCCCAAAGAACCACCTTCCTGATGTTCGGGCCCTTGTGTATTCCCTTTCAGTTGATGTGGGCTGGACCTAGTGACTCACTTCCAATGCGTAGCATATGGCAAAAGTGATGGTATATCTCTTATGAGGTCAAGCTATAAAAAGACTGAAGTTTCAGCATGGCTGTCACTGTTTCTTGGAACCCTTGCTCTGGAGGAAGCCAGCCACCGTCTACAGTGTGAACTACCCTGGAAGAGTCCCACATGGCAAGGGACTGATCTCTCTGGCCAATAGCTGGTGAGGACTTGAGCCTGCTGACAGCCACATGAGTGAGTCTGGAAGTGGATCACCCCCCAGTCGAGCCTCAAGATGGCTGCAGCCCCTGCCAACACCATGTCTGCAGCCAAGAGAAACCCTGAGCCAGAGGCACCCAACAAGACCATGCCCAGACTTCTGATACACAGAAACTGAGAGAGAATAAATATTTGCAGTTTTAAGCATCTAAATATTGGAATAATTTGTCATGTAACAATAGATAACTAATATAACATCACTCATAACACACCAGGCCTGGGCTCATCCTTCCTGGTCCCTTTGCAATTGGAATTGGGATTCACAAGATCTCTTTATTTTGGGATTCAAACCCAGTTTAGGTAGAGCCAGCCGACTCACAGGGCAATTAGTTGCAGGACTCTTTTATAATGTGGAATTCTGATCTTTTGAGGATGGCTTTAAGGTGGAACCCAGCATGCCTGGCTTCTTGAGATATGGCCCCCTAGGCTAGTGGCTTCAGTTTCAGCTGATTTTCTAGAGCTTTCTAAGGCAAGAGCAAAGTCATTCGACTTTAGGAAAGACAATGCATATTTACAAAAAAGGCAGGGCAGAAGAGTTAAAAATAAACCAGAGGTAGCTGTTCATTGCTTCATAGGCTTGTTTTTGAATCCTGCTCTTGGGCACAGAGGTTTCCACCCATTTGTTCTATCCTGCACTCGAGCTGACCTGCGTTCCCATCAAGGACTCAGCTTCTGTGAATGCACATCTTCATCTCTTAATTTCAGCTTGTGCTATCTGTATTTACTTCTTTCTATATTTGCCTCACTCTAGTGCAATTAGAATTTTTAAAAGGGGAAGAGGTGAAAAGAAACAAAGAGGTATTTGGAAACTTAAGGCAAAAGTGTGTTAAATTTTGATGGCCTGAAAGGACACAACATATATACATCTGAATTTCAAAATATGCTCATGTAACTATTAATATTTTTCTTTCCTTTTCTATGGCTATGACAGCAGCTTACTTAGTTATTACCCCATGCAGACTCAGCTGCACTCACTGGTCTCCAATCTCTTGACTTCCTGAGTCACCCCAAAGCTTGGACAGTGCCCACTGGGCACAGTGCACAGAGGATAAAAGCCCGTCATTCACATCTCTCTAGACGTCCAGTCTCAGCATGGCTTTCCAACGTCATCATTCTTCTCACTCCCGTGAACCGTTCAATTTTGCACATGCTCTTCTATACCATTGTTCACGCCACCCAACCTTCATATTACATCTCTCTTTTCTTCCGACACTGAAAAAACATTTATCCTCAACCATCTAGATCAAAATGAGATTCTGCCCCTTCCAGGTAACAACACTATCTCCCTTCTCTGAAGAAGATGTTTTTAGTTTGCATGGCACTTGCTTATGATCTTCCTTTGTCCCCTCCTTCTGCTGTTGTGGGCAACTGTCATTTCCCTCTTGCGTCATTAGGTACCTCAGTGCTCAGGTGTTATTATCATGCACCATCACTCAAGTGTTCATGTATTCCTTCCACAAAGACTGTGTTAGTTATTCACTTACTTATTAAACATTTCATTTCTCACATTCTATATATTCATTTAATTGATGCTTAATAAATATTTGCGGTTCTAACTAACAGCACTTACTTTTCCAAGTGTCTTGAGCCTACCAACAAACTTCCAGGAGGCAAAAGAAACATAATTACTAAGTCAATGGCTGAACAAGACCACGAAGTGGCTGAATTGTGTGCATATTGCAAAAACCCTAACCCCACTCAAGGTGCCTGTTTCTATCTACAGCTTAATTAACCTGAATTAACCAGACTCTTTGCTACCATGTGGGGGCATACCTTTTCTCACAGATTTCAACCTACGTGATCCATACCTAACACAGCAAAGTTTATGAAGAACAAAATATCCCACTTTCTGAACATAGTGCTTTAGAGCACAGATTTTTAAAACTAGAACTAATCATCAGGCATGTTTTCTGGCGTCCTGATTTTACTGAGGCTTAGGATGGTTGTGAGACGTGTGGATACTCATGGGGAAGTACAAAAGTAGGGCATGACTCCTTGATTCCCGGCCCAGAGCTCATTCCCTCTCTGTGCCATGCCACAGGCCTCCAAACTCCAAGAAACACAGTTTGAATCTTTAACAAGCCTTTGTTTCTCCGTCTATTGGTAGAAGCTCAGAAAACTGATGTTAAAGGTAAACCCTAGAGGGATTCACGAACTGGTATCAAAGGTAGAAGGTGGCAACACGTATTAAAATGAGTCTCTGAAAAACTGAAGAAAAAGCCTTTAAAGGCAACCAGAATGAAAGGACATCCAACCAAGGAAATGAATTATGAATTTCCACCTTCCTCGTGGATCTCCAGGCCCCTATGGACAACACATGACTGCTGCACGTGAACACACACGTGCACACACACACTCACAGATGCCGACTTTGCAATGTGTGGCATTGGCTAGAGATCAGATTTAGCTGGTAACAGAAGATTTGTAGTCCCGAATTTTGATTTGTCAACACGAAGGAAAGGGGATATTGGTTATCCGACAGTGAGGTTTCTGTCCAGCTCATTTACACGCATACACGACCAATGCAGTGCATGCTGTATAAGAGAGCCAGAATCGGAGAGGAATAAATCCACCTATCCCGGGAAAAGTGGGAAGGCATTTGGAAAGAAGAGCAGTCAGCGCACAGGATGACGGCTGTGGAAATCTGAAAGACTGGGACCCAAATGGAGAAGGAAATCCTACTCTTGCTTTCTTGCTTGCTAAATTCAGGGAGGAAAAAATAAGGCACGATGCCTGTATGTGAAGTGAATGGGTTAAAATCCACATCACAAAGGAATTTCTTGGATCAGTCTGCCCCACTTACATGCTTCATGTTTGATGCAGAGCTCATTTAATATTTTCCATAAATGACATGACAACCTATCTCTATGATGGACTCCTCGTTCACCATTTAAGGAATCCAAAGAGGGTTAGAACACACATGCACACACGGACACACAAATATCTGCAAACTGGCACTACATCACCTAAATGATTCCCTAGTGAAAGCTGAGTAAAAGTTCATCGACACAAGTGTGACAAGAACATCAGGAGTGTCCTTGAAAGCCATCGCTTTGAGTATTCCCACGTGTCCGACTTAAGGATTCGTTCGTGTTGATCCCTGAAATTGTGTTATTAAATGTCCTCTCTTTATCTTTTGCTAAAAGGGGGAAAAAGAAAGAAAAATATCCTTCCTCAACTCAAAGATTTCAGAAGTTAAAACTATGGAATTTTTCCTAACCACCTGGAAAGCTTGGGCTTGCCTTCAGAGATGTCATGTTCCATCATGACATCTGCCACCAACAAGCAATCAGGCACATTGTAACCCTGTCACGGGGATGCATGTGTGTATACCTGTGAGTGTGTACGAGAATGTGTGCATGTGAATGTACATGTGTACATGTATGTGCGTGCATGTGTATGTGTGTGTGAATGCATTAGGGAAATCTTCCTAAGAAGGAAATGGAAAATTACCGGCCTAGATGGAACCTAAAAATAAAAACTTATTTTTTTCCAAACAGAAACATCTTACTGTATGTTTCTTTGCTCCAAGACTTTACGCCACAAAGATTCCTCAGTTTTATTGAAGAATAGCATTTGTCCCCAGAACTATGTGAATTTGAACTGTAGTAAAAGGGAGACCTCAATAATTTCTGTCTTGGCTCCTGAGTCCTGTGGCATCGAATGATAATGTAAGTGTCACGGAAATAGTAAACTATCTCATGCATATTCACACTGCAAAGTGTACCCATAAATACTCACCCCGAAGTCTCCATCCCTACTATTCTTCTGAAGTAGTTATCATGATACTAATCTAGTAAAGGTAGCCACTAAGGTGCAAAGTGATTTGTCTAGCAAAACACAACTATTTTAGTTGCAAAGCATAATATTTAGAAAAAGGGCTCTGGGTTAAAATCTTGGCTTCACAACTTATTAGTTCTGTGATCTAGGGAAAGACGATTAACTTCTCTATGCCTCAGTTTCTTCTTTCTAAAAATGGAATTGATAGTAGGAGCACCTACTTTACTACATTATTATGCATACAAATGAATTAATGCATGAAAAATGATTAAAAATGAACCTTGTGCAGAGTAAGCCCTCAATAAATGTTTCTTATTATTATTATAATTATTACTAATTTTGGGCTAGAACTTTTGATTCCTAGTCCTATATCTTTGCATTGGCAATGTGATATGCATTGCCTTGATTAACACTATAATCTACAACTATAGTTGTTTTCAGAGTAAGAAGACTTAGGTAACAGTCAGGCATTCCACAAACATGCAGTGAGTGCCTACACATGGCTTGATAAAAGTTGGAGTTAGAAAAGTGAACAAGAAAGACATAGACCCTGCCCTCTCTGAGCTATCTATATCTCCTATAGCCTATAATAAGCTTATTTATTGACTCTATTCAAAGAGAGCAATGGCGGGTGCTTTGGCACTTCATAACATCATTCTTCAACATTAACACCAAGTAAGCGGTTTAAGGACAACTTAGGTATGCTCCATGTCCCCTTTCTAAATCTCTGAAGTACTTAAAGAAAATACAAGGTGAGAACAAGACCTCTAAGGAAGCAAATATTTATGGGATTTATTAATCTTTCAAAGCTCTTTTCTCCACCTTCAAAAATAACTCATCCAATCAAATGAAAGTTTTCAATGAGAAAATGCGATGCCCCACAAGAGATCTAAGGTGGTTTTTCTAGAGACTTGCTGCTGATTGCTCTAAAGATAAGGCAAGAGGGAGGGGTGGAAAATAACCCCAAACTCCCTTTGGACCAAGATGAAATAATCTAGCAATATGAACCAGAGAGAGGCATCTAAGGAAAATGGGAATAAGCAGCTCTTCATTGTTTTGGAACAAGTGCGCCTTCTTTGCTCGCTAGCAATCTATCGTTGAGTGCCACGGTACTGTTTCATATCAAGATTTCAAAAACCATTACAAGCTGCATAGGTATTGGAGGCTCGACCAGATGTGACGAAGTTTCCATTGTTTTACTTAGTGCATGGAAAATATTACTAATGGCTCTGGTGTCAGGGGAGGCTTAACTGACCCCAATTGGCCAAACTCATCTGGGCGCATTTCTTTAAGTCAGACTCTTTAAATACTCTCTCTTGTTATTTCACATTCCCCCCTCTCCCATTTTATGAGATGTTTGACTATATAAAGCTCATTTTAAGCAAAGGAGAAATTCCATGACCGCATGAACAGGTGGTCTGGGGACTTGGGAGAGGGGAGGAATATCTTTACTTGAGACTGAATTTTATTTACAGCCAATTCTTTATTATCTTTGAGCATATAAGACACAGTCAAGCACAATGAAGAAAATAAAGTCTGAAAAATTCCATGCAGTCTCCTCCTCTGCCATTACCTTCAAAGCAACTACTAAAGGCTACAACATTTACAAATCTAACTGAGTAAAATTTCGTCTCCTGCTACTATTCCTATTCACCTTCCCCAACGCATAAGCTCAGATACAACGCAGTGATCAGACAGAAGAAAGAAAAGGCTTTTGAAAACTCCTATCCATATTAACCTAGACTTGACATTCGTTTTTTGTTTTTAATATATGATTTGTACTTTAAGTTTTCTCGGAGATATTGATAATCACACATCAGAGAAACATTTGATCTCCATTTCCTTAATATACCAAGGTTACCAAAGCAATGCAGTTCTTGCTATAGTCACAGACCTGTTTTCTTTTTATGTAAAAGGCTTAATGGATCAAGGTTTCCTTCATGTTCTGCCTCTAAAAGTCTCATTCATTAGAGGTTTCCTTCATCCCCTTTTGTAAACTTGATATTATCTCCAGTTATTAGCTCATCAAGACCCGGAGCTTAATCTCAGTTTAGAGAGACATGGACAAATTTAAAAGCTTTTCTAAACCTTGAGTAATTTCATCTGAACCTCGGTGCCTTTATCTGAACCTTTTTTGTCAGCAACACTGGGGCAGAGATCCCCTTAATATAATCTTCCTTGCAAGAAGGATTCTGGTATTTAAAATGTAGCCTTGAAATCTTAAAGTAATATTAATAAAAAAGGTCAAAATAATAAAATATGATTTCAGAAATGGACAATGTCTTAGTGAGTTCCCTATATTTAATATTTTTTCATAAATGTGTTGCTCATTAAACAGGATTTTAGCAAAGTGGCATTGAATTTTAAAAACTTCTTTTGGCCATTATATAAACATGCAATGCCCATTACTTTTGGTGAAAAAAAAAAATGAACACTCACACATACCTGGTTCTTAGATGTTGGTTTTAAAACACAGGACAAGAGTAACATTAATGAAAAACAAAGACTGTATAAGTTTTACAGCTCTGTGTCAAATTAAAGTTCAATAACAGCCTTTCACCATGCATGAGAAGTACCAGCTTTTGCTGCGCAGTTGATGTATTTTCATTGGCTTCTTGGTTGTTTCTGTTAATGGTGTGGGTCCCCTGCAAATGCTCGCTTGTTGCCAAACTGGGTACTGAATTGGAGGTTTGCCTCAATCTTATAAAAACTGATAGAACTGAACAAGGGGAAGAAATCAGAGTGTCTGCCCAAAGAAGACCAGCACCAAAGCTGAAAGTATCTAATGTCATCACAAGTGGTTTGTCTGAATTCCACTGGGTCCTCCAGCCTTGTTTTTAAATGATCCTGAAAAACCAAGGTCTCACAGCCGGCTTAAACACTTAGAGCCTGGGTTGTATTTAAAACTTAAGGGAACAAATGAATATTGAATGAAGGAAAGACTTCCTCTAGAAGTACCATGAGCAATTTCCAGGGCATGCTGCTGTCAGAACTCACTGCAGAAATATAATGGAATTTCTAATTTGCTTTAATTAGAAAAAAGTAAACACCGCCCTCAACATGTCTTCATGTTTATATAGGAGCCCAACCAGCTGATTTTCTGCTGGCATGGCCCTGGAACCACTCAATTAAATCTCAGGGCACAATTTCTTTTTATGAATGAAATACCATTAGTATGAAGCCAGAGAATTTTTTTTCATCTGCTTTGTTGGCTGTGACTCTACAAGGACAAGTGACCAAACACAGCATCTTCCAATTTTAAATGAACCAATGATAATTTCCAAGACCAGATCATTTAGAATCCTTCTTTTTAAGGCATTGACTTCTTTATTTTAAAACTTTCCATTTTCCAAAAAACCAAGGGAACAAAAGACTTTATTTCTAGCATGCAACAGTAGCAGGGAAAAAAAGAGAGAGAGAGAGAGAGAGAGAGAGAGAGAGAGAGAGAGAAAGGGAGAGAAAGAGAAGTTTACTTCTTAACACTAACATTTCAGGCAGTCTTGTAAGGTGAAGCCCTAGTTAAAATTTATCATATGAATTAGAAATTAAAATATCGATAGAATTTTTATGGAGCTCGAAAGAATCTTGGAAGTTGTCTTTATGTTACAGATTGTACAACACATGCTTAACTTTCATAAATGTCATTGTTAAAGATGTGGATATTTTAAAATAGTTCTGAGTCAACCCGCCAGTTTTTTAAATCTATGAAACATGAATCACAGTTAAACAAATTAGGGAAATATTTGTGTGAGAAGCTTAGAAGCAATGAATCCTACACAGATTTATTTTTTTAGAAAAAGGGGATGAGAGTATGGCAAAGATTCCTAGCACTCTAGAGCAGGGTAACATTGTAATGAATTATAATGCAGAGTTAGTTTTTCTGCTGTTAATATGAAAGGAAGCAATAGTAATTCTCATCATAAAGTCCCTCAAACAGCCGCATACTTCAAGCAAAGTAACAACAGACAAATCTAATTCTGGCATGCTGGGGAATTTTTCTCCAACTTATCATCTCCATACTAGTTGCAACCTGTAGGTGAAGGCAGCTGTATTATGTACATCTCAGTGGAGGTGGGGGCTTGGGGGAAACCCTTGCCATGCCCAAGTTCAGCCATTCAGGTTTGCTAAACACATGTTAACAAGATCCACACGCTTTGGAAACACTCTCAGCCAACACCTCTGACATCAAAGCTGTGTCTCATACATAAGAACAACCAGGAACAACTGCCCCTTCTCATTGGCCTTTGCCTAGTTAATTTCAGGACTTCAACAACTCACAACCTTTGGTGTCTCACTTTTTTCATTTTTTCTAACATGACGAACAATAACATTGACCCTACATATAAGGTTGTTGCAACTCAAACATCCATACATGGACATGCACCTTTGTAAGATTTGCATAGTTTCTTTCAAGTTTCTAGGGATCCATCAGTGCAGAGATCAGGGCTAAAGAAAGCTGGATCAACCGAAAAAGAAGAATGAAAAACAAGTATCTCTCGTGAGAAAGTACACCTATTCCTGGTGTATTTCACAAAATCTTCCCAGTGTCTAACCTATGCATGTGTCACTGAATCGTGCCCATCTTTCATTCCAACATGCAAGGTGGACTTAAAAGACTCAGGAGCCAAGTTTACCAGAATAAGTGAGAAAAATAAGACACTGATGTAGCCTCTACAAGGGCTAGCTTATATATAATGCAAAGTAAAGTCCCACCTCTTTCTCTCTCTCTCTCTCTCTCTCTCTCTCTCTCTCTCTCTCTCTCTCTCTCTCTCTCTCTCACACACACACACACACACACACACACACACACACACACACACACACACTATGTTTCAGCCTGTATTATTCAAATTCTATTTTGCCTCCTATATCGAACCCACCATCACTGCTCTCTATAAAACAAAAATCTCTACTGGTTTTATTGCCAAGTCAATTTCATTCAAGGCAAAATACACCATCCATCATCATCACATCTTATCATTTTCGATCATCAAGCACTTTGCCTCTTAATTTATCAAGACTGTCAGATCCCAAAAGGGCAACTTGTAAAACTTTTTTTTTTTTTAACCACCCATCACACTAGACATCTTCAAACATCTTGCCTGAGAGGAGAAATTTCTAAGGCATGTCTCCAAATGAATCAGTATGGAATACAGAATCAGATTACGTTTCCAATCTTTGAGCCAAACAATCAAGATAAGTCGGGAATATAGTGAGTACTCGATATTTCTAGAACTGTTCGTGTATTAGAGAGACATGGGTGATGGCTAGTGCTCCGCAATCCACATTAGTACTGCAGACCACAGGTGGCAGCTCCCTATGTAAAGAACCAGTTTGTGTTAATCTTGATTCCAGCTCTGAGTGTCTAACAGTTACCTTCAATTCAACATGTACATACCTAAAACTATTGCCTTCCCCCTAAAACTTCTCCAACATTCCTCCTCGTAGTAAATGTCTGAAACACCCATTCAGTTTTTCAAGCCTGGTAGATCTCTCAATGTTCTGTCCCTTTTCACATTCAATCACTGACCAAATTGAAGTGTTTATTTTCCTTAAAAAATCTATCATATTTGTCTCTCTCTACTGAATGTCTCATCATACTTAAAACCATCATCTTCTTTCCTAATTTATCTTCTTGCACCAGTCTTGTTCCATTGCAGTCCCCTATAAATAGGGGGACCATAAATCTAGTTTGCCTGGAATAGCCAGAGATTTTACCTGTAGGCCCAGCATAATTAGCAATTGTACCCCTTTTATTCTCTAAAATCTCCTGGTTTAGATAATAAATTATGTGAATGCAACACATATAAGCAGAGTTTCCTTTTAAAACTGCAAATCTAATTATGTAATTTCCTGCTGAAAACCCCATAATGGTTTCTGCCAGTCCTTGGAAAAAAGTCTAAACTCCTTGACCTGGTTTTAAAAACCCTGCATAATCTGAGTTCTGCCTTACTTGCCAAGCTCATCCTGGGTCAATCTTCTAGCTCCCTCACATTCTAGGATCCTGTATTTCCACTATGATCATTCTAATCTCAATTTACTGTAATTCCTGGGTTAGTTGTTTATTTACCCCATAGAGTTTAAACTGAGTGCACGGATGGTGCATTGTTTATCATTCTATTCCCAGTATACAATGCATATCAGTCACTCAAATATTGTAGTCATAGTAGAAAAGAATACCTACTTGCAAATATGCACTGGCAGTTGAATGAGAGATAACAGCTCCAGTAATCTGAACCCATTTTGCCAAAGTTGGGTGACAAAGGGTGCTGTACATAGGCAGAATAAAACTATGACATTATATGCAGATGTAAACAAGCTCCACCAAAAAGGGAAAATGGAAGTCATCATTAATTTTCCCTTTTATTATTATATATTCTCATCATTACAATGTCATTAGTAAATAGAAATTAAGTGCAGTCGTCTCTCAGTTATCTATATGCAACATCCACTCAGTAGAATAATACCACAAATATGCCACCACCAAGCCTTCCAGCGTTAGAAGATACCGCCTCAATGCTATACAAACTTAATACAACTGTGAGAAAACACAACAAATAAGGAAAATCTGCTGCTTAAATTGCTATATATTCTAATGCATTTTAAGGTCAAGTATGAATTTTTTTATTCAAAGTTAAACAACATTGAAAATAGCATAATGGCATTAAAGATGCTAGATTCCAGATTATATGTATGATGAGCAATGCTCTTTCCAATATGTTTTATTATTATAGATAATTTTTACTTATGAATACTTTGAAAACACAGATCAAAAGACAGTTGTCTCTGATCTGGCCCTGATCAGCTCATAATTTTTCTTTTTGCAGAACTCCAAGCTCTACCTTTGCTGGCTGGGAGCTCTCTAGTCTACCAGTGAGCTGGTACCAAAACCTTCTTTGCCCAGTAGCCATTCATCATGATCTTGAAATTAGAGTGTGTTACATGTCTACCTATATGCTTCCAGTTCCAAAAATAAATATTGCTGGTAAGGTAACAATAACAAAACAAAAAGCTATCTACACATCTTATTCCCCAAACATCTGCCCCCTCTCTTCATGGCACTGCAGAAGCTCAGTTTTGACAGGACACAATACATAGGTCCCTGTGGCACATTTCTCGACTGTACCACTCCACTGCAAAGACACTCGCCTCTAGTCAGTTCTCTGCCTTTCATGTTCAGGAGCTGAGAAAACCAGAAATAAGACAATGCACAATGAGTAGTTTAGTTCTTAAATAAAACACGTCCCTTTTTATTTCCTCTTTAATAGTTCTCCCACGGGAATTGAGACATTAACCAAAGAATTGTTCTAGGAGATGTCATGTCAAAAATTACCTATATTATAAAGGAGTAAAAATAGTATTAACAAAAAATAGGCAAAAAAAAAAATCCCTTACTCCCAAGTCCTAAAGCTTTTGAGTAATTGGTAAATGAATTAAATTTTTAAGATATAATTTATATACCATAAAATTCACCCATTAAAGTATGTAATTCAGTGCTTTTTGTTATATTTGCAAAATTGTATGACCATTGCCAATATCTATTTCTAGAACATTTCTATGACCCCCAAAAGAAGTACTGTACTCACGAGCAGTAACTCCCCATTTTCCCCACCCCAAGTCCTAGCAAACACTAATCTTTCTACCTCAAAAGGTGGTATATTCTGAACATTTCACATCAGTAGAATCACACAATATGTAGCCTTTTGTGTCTGGTTTCTATCAGCGCTTAGCATAATGTTTTTAAGGTCCATCCATGTTGCAGTATGTATCTATTTTTGTTGTTGTTGTTGCTTGCACTTTTGGTATCCTATCTAAGAAAAGGTTGCATAATCCGAGGTCAAAAAGATGTACACCTGTGTTTTTTTCTAAGAGTTTTATAATTCTTGTTTTCACGACTAGGTATTTGATCCATTTGGGGTTAATTTTTATATATGGCATAAGCCAAGAGTAGAAGCATATTTTTTCTCATGTGGATATCAAGTTGTTCCAGCACTATTTTTTGAAAAATCTATCCTTCCCCCATTGAATTACCTTGGTACCCTGGTCAAACACCATGACCAAGTAAGCGACTATTTCTGGATTCCAAATTCTATTCCATTAATTTATATGTCTATCCTTATGCTGGTACTTAACTGTCTTGATTATAATTTGTAATGACTTTTGAAATTGGGAAGTTTGATTCCTGATGGGTTGTTCTTCTTTTCCAAGATTCTTTGGCTATTCAGGGTCCCTTGCATTTCCATATAAATTTTAGGGTTTTTTTGACAATTTCTTTAAAAAATGGTAGCTAGGGTTTTCATAGTGATTGTTTTTCATCTATAGTTAAATTTGGGAAGTATTGCCATCTTAAAAATATTAAGTATTTTAATCTATGAAAACAGGATGTCTATGTATTTAGGTATTATTTAATTTCTCTCAATAATGTTTTGTAGTTTTCAGTATGCAAGTCTTGCACTTCTTTTGTTAAATTTATTTCTAATTATTTAATTCTTTTTGATGCTGTCATAAATGGAATTATTCTCTTAATTTCATTGTTGAATTATTCATTGCTATCATATGGAAATACAACTGATTTTTGTATATTTAT
>RJWJ010008621.1:0-52793 GCA_004363605.1 Indri indri
TCACTATAAAGATACTGACTGTGTGCTGTGGAGGCACATAGTGTGGAAGATAAAGAAAGCCAGATACTGGTTTTAGTAGTAAGGACAGGTCCTAATCAGTGATATACTATTGTAATAGGGAAAATAGTTCAGAATGAACTAAACTCAAGTTTGATTTTTATAAAGGTGACAGGGAGTTTTAAAGGGAGAATGAGGGAAGTGGGAGATGGTAGAGTCAGGGAGGTGAAATCCATTTGCATTTGCTAACTGGCACTTATTGAAGCTAGGCCCCTGTCCTCCCACAGAAGATGGGAGACAGAGACCTTATCTTCAAATGTTGGCTCGAACAAAGTACATTCCTCTGGCAATGTTGAGTTCCTTAGGCAAGCATTTTAAAGGTGGCTAAAGTCATTCCTCTAAGGATATGGCCTCGAACTGTTAGAAAGAGTATTTTGTTCAAGTCTTTATAGGCCAAAGTTGGGGTTTCGTTAAAAATAAATAAATATATAAAGGAACTCAGAGGAGCCTAGCTAGACTTTGGACAAGGAGAGAATCATTGTCAATAGAAATTTATGACTGACTTTCCCATAATTGTCTAATTTTCAGGCTTAATTTTTTTGCATACTGTTTTGCCTGATATGTGATTCTTCATCGAGGAAAACCATAAAAGCTTAAATATTGACAGACAAATTTCTTTCAATTTCTTTGAAAAGAAATACAATTAAACTGAATTATGCAACAAAAATAAATATATATGATTATGTATGTGTTTAAATATATAGCATGTACTGGGTTGAACAGTGTGCCCCATTCTCCAAATCCGTATCTATCTGGAACCTCAGAATGTGACCTTAATTGGAAACAGGGTCTTTGCTCATGCAATTAAATTGAAATAAGGTCATACTCAATTAAGGTGGGCCTTAAACCACAAATGATGATGTCTTTATAAGAAGAGGGTAAAAGATACAGACACACAAGGAAGAACACCATGTGATTACAACGGCAGAGATCGGAGTGATGTGTCTATCTACAAGACAGGGAGCCCCAAGAGCAAACACCAGAAGCTAAGAGAAGGGCAAGGAAAAGTTTCTTCCCCAGAGTTTTCAGAGGCAGTCTGGCCCTGCTGACATTTTGATTTCAGATGTCTAGTCTCCAAAATTGTGATAGAATACATTTCCATTGTTTTAAGCCACCAATTCACTGTACTTTGTTATGGCAGCCCTGGGAAACCAATCCATAGTGTCATGTATATATGAGACCAGTAATGCAGGGAATGAGAAGGATAAGAACCCAACAGAAACAATGCTTTGTGTTTATTGAGGGTGAGGGGAAAGTGGTTGGATCTGGGGTGCAGGAGTGGAATTCACAATTTACATTTTTTAACACTTCTTTTCCATGCTGGTATTATGTTGGTACTTTATCCTTTCAGTTTTGTGTTTTCAGTAGTTTGCAAATACATTTACAGAAAAAATACAGATTATGAACATTGACAAAGTTTAAATCTTACTCAGACAAAACTGAGGAAACCTACATATGCATAATCTGAGTGAATATCCCATGTTTGGCTAGGGTGCCTTGGCTTACCTTTTTGTAAGTACCAGAAACAGACCATGATATATCATGAATATATGAAAGTTTTAACTTCTTTATTTAATTTTGTTTTTTGGGTTTTATATTAAAGTGACTCTTCATGTATAGGAACAAAATTGACAATACATATCATAAGAGAAAAATTACTAGCGTTTGCTCCCTCATTTCTACAACTTTGGTGTCTCACCCACCGTGATAAAAAAAGAAAACAATAAGCACAGGTTTGTTTAGTAAATATCCTTAATCAGAATACATTTCTGATTAAGACCTTTTCCTCTGCTAATGCAACTTTGATTACTGCCACATCAATTAAATATGAAATTAAGTTTATATATCCACAAAATGATTTCTAGAACAATTGAAAATTTTTATATTATGAAGAACACCTGTATGGTTGAGCAAACTGAGTACTGTCCTAAAAGTCAAGAGCCCGATGTTAGAAGTTGTGTCTTAGTCAAGATTCTTAGTCTCAATTCTTCCTTTGTAATTGGATATCTTGTTCTCCATACACTTCTTTGTTTTTGTTTTTTTTTAATTTTTACTTCAGAATATTACAGGGGTACACATATTTTGGTTACATAATTTGCTTGTGTACAGTTTGAGTCAAAGTCATAAGTGTGCCCTTCACCCAGATAGTGTGCCTTGTACCTGCAAATTTATTCATCCCCCTCCTACCTGCTTGATTCTCTGGGTTTTTATGAAGATATATTAAAAAAAACCATCTAAAGCATTTAGTTCAAGAGAAGAAACCTTGTAAAAACAACATGCCGAATGAAGGCAATAATTGTTATCCATTTTGTTTACTGCTATATCTTCACAACCCTGACAATATTTTGCACATAGTTGTCACTCAAATATATGTTGATAAATGAATGGATGGATCAAGAATGCATGATTTAACTTCCTCAAGGAGTTGTTATCTCTACCTCTTTCCAAGAATGCTAAGGAAATTGTATAAATGGCACTGACCCAGATATTCAAACATAAATGAAATTCTACATAATGAGGTAAGATCACATTTTAAGAAAACGGAATTTTAGACTGATTTTCTTATGGATTGCTTTTTACAAGTGTTTCTTATTTAACCCTCTAATTTATCTGTACGAGTAAAATACAGACCAATTATAGTTTGCAAATCTCCAATTACACTCATTAATTACTAAGGGTGTGTTATTGTAGAGGCATAATTACACTGAAATAATCTTTCAGTGTCCTAACTTACTTGTATAATAATGAATTACAAGTTCTAACTTACAACTTTTCAGGCTTTTAGCATACCTATTTCACTGGAAATTATTTGTTCTTTATTTTATTGCTCTTAAAGTTTGATTATATTTTACTATAAAGTATTAAGAAGGCTGATGTATTCATGAGACCTATGATAGTTTTAAATAGATTTTTTTAGATTTATGGATTCATGTAAGTGAACACAAAAATCTCATTTTTAACCATTTTTCTACATATATACAGAAGTATATGTTTACAGTGAAGTATCATTGATACTTCACTGGCTTTTTAAAAGAAAGCAAACATGACATTTTCTCATAATTCCAAATTTTATAACTAGTTATATACTTTTTTATGTTAAGTACAAGGTCACATTAGAAACTAAATTCTATCTTGAAAATCACTATAATATGTAATACAAAAATCACAAAGCTTAGAATGATTTCAGCCACTGCACAAAGTACAAATTCAAAGATAACTAGATGACTTTCATTTTAATGGTTCTAGTTAGAGCTACAGTGAGCTTTTCATGAGAGGTCAAATGTTATAAACAAACAAACAAGATTCTAATCCTGACTTTTCAAGGAAAATAATCATTTAAGAATTACCTGCTATAAACATAACACAAAGACACCTCAAGTCAGAGAGAACTGAATTGGTTTTGGACTACTTCCCTTTTGATTGGTTGGAAAAGCTCTGGTTTATTCACAACATGTTGCAAAGGAGTATTGCCACAGTCTAAACATAAGACTGGGAATTATGAATGCCTATTGTTACTGTTGTCATTTAACATTTATTGAGGTCTAAATGCTGTAGAGAACACATAATTAGGCACGGTTTCTGACCAGGATATTAACAGGCTATGTGAAAGGAAAACTGTCTAGGCACTAAAACAATTTATTCTCCCCATCTTTGGTAACCTTAAGACATATCAAATTAAATTCCCTATGAGAAATAAATCTTGTGGAAAGGTTTTAAAGAGTCCTGAGGGCTTGAGAGTCAGACTTCATAGAATGGCCCTAGCCTTCCCTGTCAAGTGTTATTAAAATTAAATTATTGCATTCTCTAGATTAATGTTGATTCTATCTTAATTACCGGATATATATTTCTTCATTGGTCAGTCTTCTTAAGAAGTTCAAACTATTCCTTGGGCATTTGTCAGTCAATATATCTGCTTTAACATTAAAATACTGAGAAATAACTAATACATATTAGCTAATGACTGTGGATCACTGTAAGGAGGATGCTCTGTGTCTAGCTTGTGCTCCGGTGCAGGCTTCGGAAATTAGAAGAAAAGGCGAGTGACAGCAGGCGGGTGAGACATGCTCTTTTTGTCGGGGGATACAGCAGCAGCCAAAAGCATGGCCAAGAACATGGTGAGTGCTTATATATGGCTCTGAACAATAGTGGCAACATGCCATGGGAAAGCGCAATCACATGGTTTCACACAGGAGATAACACCTTGGTTACATAAGTGTGCTGACTCATGCCTCCTGGGAAGGCCAGCTAAGCAGAGGGGCTGGACCAGAAAAAATACTGCAGCAGCCATCTTAGTTTGGCCTAAGAAACCTGTTGCCTATATAAATGCAGTTCCCCTTATATTCCACCCCCTAGGTAATAGGTTTGACAGCCAACACACAGGATCATAGGGATGCCACAACAACAATACAGGGAACAACACAGTATTATCAGATCACAGCCAGTAGCTCCTAACACTAAAAGGGTCCAATGCCAGGAGGATGAGAGACCTTCCCACCATTGCTGTAGTGGGTCTCCAGTTAACTGTTGGATGGCTTGTACCTTGCCATCAACTTCCTCCAATGCAGAGGAAATATCCTCCTGGTGATCAGGTATTTATACACAACATTCAATATGTATGACTGCACATGCGCCTCCTCGAGTTGCAGTGAGGAGATCAAGGGCCATGTCGTTTTGCTTTCTCATCTGAGTGACCTCATGCATCAGGAGGGCCAAGGCTTTGATTCAGGGCCTGAGCAGTATGCTCCAGTAGGGCATTCACTTCTATCTCTACCTTAATGGCTCCACCCCCAGGGGAAAAGATAGCTGCCAGGTAGAATAGCCATGGTGTCCATTTCACCCAGTGCCAGTGGGAGAACATGGCATTACAATTATGTGGTTTCTTGGTAAAGGTGGGCAGGACCTTCCCCAGGACATATGGCTGTCCCCACATGTACCTCAAGTACACCTTCCTGTTGAACAATCAGGAAGATAAAGCCACCTGTACTGGGTGGTGCCCTACTAACCAACCTTGGCCTTTTCATGTAGGTAACCAGACAGTGAGGTCCTTAAACATGGCCCAGTTATCAGTGCAGACACGCAAAGGGGATGGCTTGTGCACGATCATGGCACACAATTCAGCCCCTTGGCTGTTCTGTCCTTGCACTGTTTCAAAACAAGTTTCATTATGATTCCTGCCTCCACAAGAAGGAGACTCCATTCTTCAAGGTACTTCAAGGCTACTACCATCCACTGGGGTGAGGGGCCATGACTGGATCTGTCTATATACCATGCCTCCGCTGGAGGAGGACCTCATCCTTCAAGGTACAGGCTCTCTTCCCTAGATATTACCATGGTCTGAAGGTTAGCTTCAGACACAAATTCAATAGAAACCATACGGTCTGCAACTCTGCAGCTAAAGGGCTGAAGCTCAACTCTGCTCGTTGCTCCAAGTAAGCTCCCCACTTCTCTAGAGTGGGTGTCTGGGCTACCCATGATCGTGGGCTGGTTATCCATGACCTCACCCATCCTGCTATGGGCTATGCGGTGCACATTAGCACCTTAGACTGCCCAGTTATAGCTTCACAGGTCTGAAGGATGGCATACATAGCTGCCAGCTGCTTTTCCACCAAGGAATAGCACCCCTGGGGGTCCTTCCAAGTCTGGGACCAAAACCCAATAGGGACCCGCCACTTATGCTGGCATTGCCACAAACCCCAGCCCATCCCGCTTGAGTCAACTGTCACATCAAGGTCAAATGGCTGTGAGTGGTCTACTACTTTTAGCATCTGGGCCTGTGTAGCAGCCCTCTTGGCCACCATAAAAGAGGGCTCTGCCTCCAGGGACCAGTCCTATTGTGCCCTCTTTGAATGCAATGAACGCAATGGCCGCAACAGTTGGGCCAAGTGGGGAATGAATATATGCCAATACCCCAATAGCCCCATAAACATTTGTAACTGTTTCACAGTGGTGGGTCAGGGGAAGGCTTGAATCTTATCTATAACTGCCTCAGGGATTTCTTTTGTCTTACCTGACCAGACAACACCCAAGAATTTGACCGACAAGCCAGGTCCCTGGACTTTGGAGTCGTTCACCACCCAACCGCATTGTTCCAATGAGGTCTGAAGACTGGCGGCAACTTCTTCTAGATCTGTAAGGGAATCAGAGGTTAACATTATATTATCAATATAATGAAACAGAAACACTGAGGATGGCTGACTCCATGTGGCCAAATCCTGGGCCAGCAAACCATGACATATGGTTGGGCTGTGGAGGTAACCTTGCGGTAACACCATAAATGTCCACTGTTGTCCTGCCCACAAGAAGGCAAACTGGTCTTGACTGTCCATAGCTATGTCTATGGAGAGAAAGGCAGTGGACAGGTCCATAACATAGTATTTTCTAAGCACCAAAGTCAGTTGATCCATCAGATCCAGTATAGATGGCACTGCAGCATGCAGTGGGGGGATTACTTTATTCAGCTCCCGATAGTCGATAGTCTACTGTCATTTTTTAAGTTCCATCTGCTTTCTTAACTGGCCAAACAGGAGAGTTGAATGGACTGTGAGCAGGGTGTACTATGCCAGCCTTTCCAGCTGCAGTATGGTTTGTGAAATTTCTTTGTGCCCAAACAATAATGTCAGGTGCTTACCACATGACGAGGTGTAGGAAGAACCTGTGTGGGGGTGGGTGATGGGGGTGGCCACGGACCACCGGCTTCACAACCCTAACTCGGAGGTGGAACTCACCTGTGGAGGTGGTTAGGGTTAAGCCACGCAGAATGTGAACACCCAGAATATATTCCTTTAAGGGGGACACATACACAGTGTAAGGCCTGGGGGCCAAACACCCTATCCCCAATGGAATAGTATAGTCACTTTTTTAACTTTGACAGTTTGCCCACCATAGCCATCCATGTAGGATGACTGTCCAGCAAACGGCTCAGGGTTTCCACAGATTAGGGAGCAGTCAGCCCCCGTGTTCACCAAGGCCAAAATCCACTGCACATTTGTAGGAGACCAATGAATAGCAAGTTCCTATGTGGCCTCTGGTCATCCAGGGCCCTGTCTAACCAGGTGCCTTGGCCTAACCCCTAGCCTATATCAAAGAGGGGGGTTTCTACCATAAAATCTTGTAGCTGCACATTGCAGGTCTCTTTGGCAGGAGTCTCAGTTCCCTGCCTCTTGGGTTGAATTGCTGGTGGAGAGCCAGCTGATTCCACAAAGCCAGTAATACCTCATTAGGCCGTTTATCTATTTTCTCTTTATGTACTCCTGCTAGTAGGAGGTCTAGCCACGTCTGGGTTGAGATACTTCTGGGCCCCTTGTACCGCCTTCTTCTGCTGGGGGCCCCAAGCTCATGGGCCTTTCTTGGTTCCTTGTAGCATAGGTACTCGTCCTTTCCCCGCTTTCCGCTCTTAGGCATCTCCCAGAGCTGCCATGGCAGTGGTGACCTCATGTATCTGCTTCCCCACATGGGGAGTGAGCACAGCTGCCAGCTAGCTAAACCTGGGATGGGGGGAGCTGTGGCTAAGATTAGGTCTCTCATGCGGGTAGTGAAGCGTTCCTCATCAGGCCCCTACCAGTTATCTACTGCAAAAATGGCTTGGTGCATTCCCAACTCCTGAAGAATCTGAATTAAGTCTGTGTATGAAGTCCACTTACCGTTTCTGGTAGTTCTCCGGCATTATCCCATACTGTGCGGGCAGCAACCATAAGCCATTCGAGCAAGGAGTGGTTGCCCTCTCCATGGCGGCCACTTGTCTATAACCTCTGCTTCAGGGAATGATGTATGGTTATGGATGCCAATTGCTCCATCTTCCTTGGGAAGCACAGGACGCTGTCCGTCCCTTCATCCCATAAGCGCAATAACCAGGCAGGCACGGTCTCCCCAGGACGGCTGCCTGTGCTGTTTTCCCAGCTCCCGCAGCTCCACAGGGGTGTAGGCAGAGTAAGAGATACGCCGCGTTAGTGCAGGCGCACCTGCGCCAACCCCCACCCCCAGCCCCCATGGGCTGCGCATGCTCCGTTTTCCGTTTTACGACCAGGCGGGCTCTCAGTTTCCTCAGCGTTCAAGGTCTGACCGCTCCTTAACTCTTTCTCCAACTTCTGCAGGCCGGCTTCCAAATTTTCCTCTATTTCTGGTAACTACCTTGCCTGGGCTTCTCGCCACAGGGCATCCTTATGCCGCTCCCACAAAGCTGTAAGGAAGAGCCAGCTCACCCGACCAGCCACAGCTTGCTCCCTAGGCTGCAGCAACTCCTCCAAGGCCTTCAAGGCCTTTTCCAGGGTGACAGGCATACATTCTACCTGTTCCCATCCCGTGGCAGGGGCCCACGACATGAGGACCACTGCCACCAGCCTGTAGGAGGCCACATGTCCTCCTCTGCTGGGGTGGAAGGAACACTTAACCCTCGGGATCCTACCGACTACTCCAAGTGTGATGAGTCTGCTCTGCGGTTAACTTGTGCTCCGGCGCAGCCTTCGGAAATTGGAAGAAAAGGCATGTGGCAGCAGGCAGGTGAGGCATGGTCTTTGTTGTGGGGGGGATTAAAGCAGTGGCAAAAAGCACGGCCCAGAACATGGCGAGTGCTTACATATGGCTCAGAACAATAGCGGCAACATGCCATGGGAAAGCGCGATCACATGGGTTCACACAGGAGATAACACCTTGGTTATACAAGTGTGCTGACTCATGCCTCCCGAGAAGGCCAGCTAAGCAGGGGGCCTGGGCCAGAAAAAACACTGTGGCAGTCATCTTAGTTTGGCCTAAGAAACCTGTTGCCTATACAAATGCAGTTTCCCTTACAATCACCTATATTCTTCTGGCGTAGCCAAATGTAATAGAAGCTAAGTTTAACAATGGACTTGTTAATGGTATAAAAAAAAAAAAAGACATATTCTAGCCATAGTAAGAGTAACTTAATATGTGGACATGGGGAAAAATAATGTAAAAAGTGGTATTTTTTAATAAAAACTATATGTTTGTATATTTAAAATTCCATAATTATCTGCAATGGTCTGAATGCCGGTGTCCCCCTAAAATTCATATATTGAAAAATCTCTAAGATTACGATGTTAAGAGGTGAGGGCCTCTTAAGTAATTAATTGCCTAATTAAGAGGTAATTAGGCAATTAAGGCAGAGCCCTCTTGAATGGGACTAGTATCTTTTTAAGAGTTCTGAGGGCACTTCTTTGACCTTCTACGATGTGAGGACACAGCTAAAAGGTGCTACCTGTGAAGAAGTAGGCCTCAGCTGATAGCATTGATGCCTTGATTTTGGACTTCCAAGCCTCCAAAAGTATGAAAAACAAATTTGTATTGTTTATAATTTAACCAGTTTAAATATTTTGTTGCAGCAGCCTGAATGGACTAAAACATTATCTAATTTTGAAGATATAAAACTATGAAATAACAGAAATTTTCTTCTTTAACCTGCTATAACTGTCAAGAGGTATCTGTGCATATGTATGCATATACAATTACACATACATATGTATTCCAGAAAAACATATGTAGTTCATATTAAATTTGTATGTATTTATTATATATTTTTATTATATATAATTTTCTTGGAAAAATATATACAAATTTCCTATATGTATTAGTTGTATTATATCATAAATATATATCTTTTTGCCATTTTTTCCTAGCATGAAATTTTACCTAATGTATTTTGCATTCTTTATTACAGATAATAATGTACCGATGCTAGATAACAGTTTTAAGTACTTTTTACTTTGGAATTAGGAATATAAATTCCAATAGCAATAGAGTAATAGAAATAATTAAAGTAAATTAAATGAAAACAAGTTTTGGACACTTCAATAATACTTATTTCCTGCCCATAATTAGAGTTCATTTGATTCTTCTACTAAATCAAAATTAACTTAAATTCTTAAAATGAATTGATATATTTTACTAAGCTTAATTTTGACAAATGAACAATTACCTGTAATGGAAATGGTAAAATAGGATTTTAGATATAAACACTAACAATGTGAACTATATTTAATTTAACAACGAAGGTTGCTAGAAATGCATTTAGAAAATCCTTATCAGGAAGACATAACTATTGTTATAAAAGGTAAAAAAGAAAGAGTGCAATATTTAAATAGCAGAGTCATTGCAATAAAGGAATTCTTAAAATAATTTGACATACTATAAAAAAGACATTTCTCCCAAAGGAGAAAGTATCTCCTTGTAAAAAAAAACAATGTTTCTCCTGTATCAATATGGAATAGGTGGGAAACTATTAGATAACATAAAAATATTTAAAATACCAGATTATCAGTATGACACACAATTTCAGTCCACAGTTGCATGTTTTTTCTTTCTAGAAATTAAGAGGAGAACTAATGCTCATTGAAAACTATTTTCCAGATGGTGTGCTATAAAAATGCCTTTGGGGTTACTATGGTATTCCTCCTTTTAAACATGTGATTATAATTGGTAGTAACAACATGTCTAATTATCAGATTTCCTTTGCTTTAGACAGAAGACTTGGTGGAAGGGTTAGGTTTTCTGGGGAGAATGAATAAAGGAATAAAAGGCACACTGAGACAAATTTTGAGTTTAAATGTAACAGGTTAAGTGCCTATGAATCTAGTTTTCTCTGTCAGTGAGGAAGATTTTATATAAATATATGAATGTTATTTTTAGTAGTATTACTAATAGATGAGAGATGACTTGTGAATAATGTTAATTTCTTATAGAATTATAAACATTTCATTGTTTTCTTTTATCATTGTTGGAATTTTGTTAAATTTTTCATTTTTACCGTCTTGGAAGGGGTTGAATTGTACAAAAATTTTGTTTTAGCTGCCAGAATCTTACCCAGCAATATGGGTCCTTGTGAATGGGGTTCCAAAAATAAGAAAACTGCGAAATTAAGCCAATCTGTGTTTACGGCTGGGTAAGAATGGGAGAAGAGAGGGAAGAATAACGTTTAAGCAGCATTAGGAATAAAAGAAACAGCCCGAATATCTTTTTTGCATGCGTCTGTTTACAGAGGCAATCAAGGCAAATAATGTGTGTCTGGGGCTGCCTAAAGTGATAAGCATGTTCTAGGTAATGAACAGAAGGTGGATTTGGGGTTTCCATTACATAACGGTCTATTTGCTTTGTTCATCCCCTGTATTGTTAAAAGCAGAGTCAAAAAGGTAGGTGACTGCCATTCTTTCGACTTCTAAGTATGTCTTCATGTTCAAATTTTTGTTCTGATATCTAATAAATGCTTAGCCATGGGCAAATTATTAAGCCTCTCTACAAGGAGATTATTATTCTGTAAAATGGGGGCATATCACTTAATGTTTTTAACAGAACTGTGTAAGTGCTTATAAAGCGTTTAGCATAGTGCCTAGAAAAAAACAATTAACTGTCATTTATTGTTATTAAGTCACATAATAGATTAGTCCATTCCATTTAATTTAGTACTATAATCAGACTTAATTTATATAGCAAAACCTTTTCCAGGCCTCATAATTTCAGACATGTTGAGGTCTATCTTTATGAGCAATTTAAAAATAATTTTCTTCTCTCTCTGCTATGGTTTGGATATGGTTTATTTGGCCCCACCAAGTCACATGTTGAAATTTGATCTTCAGTGTTGGAGGTGAGGCATGGTGGGAAGTGTTTGGGTCATGGGGCAGATTCTTCATCAATAGCTTGGTGCCATTCTCATGGGAGCCAGTGAGTTCTTACTCTTACTCAAGAGCTGGATGTTGGCAAGGGCCTTGTACCTACCTTCTCCTCTTTCTCTCTTACTTCCTCTCTCTTCATGTGATCTGTACACACTGGCTCCCTTTCGCCTTCTGCCATGAGTGGAAGTAGCCTGAAGCCCTCACCAGAAGCAGGTGCTAATACCAAGTTTCTCAAACTGCCTGCAGAAATCTTGGCCAAATAAACCTCTTTTTAAATAAATTACTCAGTCTTAGGAATTTCTTTACAGAAACACAGACTAAGTCACTCTCCAAATAACAGGTTTGATTTTTCTTCTTTTTCCTTTTAAAACAATACATGCAAGTGAATGTTTATATTAGCATTATTAAATTGATATAGAGGTGGAAGGAAGATTAACGATAAAAATGTTTACCTGTAATATTAATAGTAAATGTCATAAAACATTTGCTAAACACATAACTTGTTAGGATTTTATTTTAACTACAATAAGTTATGTTACATATGCTTTTTTGTGTCTTTTTAAAAAATATTTTTATTTCAGCATATTTTGAGGGTACAAATGTTTAGGTTACATATATCGCCTTTGTCCCACCAAAGTCAGAGCTTCGAGCATGTCCATCCCTCAGACAGTACGCAAAGAATTTATGAAGAAGACCCCAAAGGCAATCACAGTAATAAAAAAAAATAAATGATCATATTAAAAAGCTTCTGCAGAGCCAAGGAAACTATCACGAGAACAGATGATCTACAGAATGGGCAAAAATATTGGCATGTTACACATCCGATAAAGGGCTGATAACTAGAATCTATATAGAACTCAGGAAAATCAGCAAGAAAAAATCAAACGACCCTACCAAAAAGTGGGCAAAGGACATGAACAGAAACTTTTCAAAAGAAGACAGACTAATGGCCAAGAAACATGAAAAAATGCTCAATATCTCTAATCATCAGGGGAATGTTTCTTAAAATGAACCATCAGTGAATTTTGATTACTGTTCAATTTTAGCAGAGCCACTGAAAAATGACATGGCAGAGGTTGGGTTATGTAGAGGTGCAGGTCCATAGATGCTTTATCATGATTTTTCAAAAAATTCATGTTTCTATTAGGCACTTTCCCAAAATAACCAAAATTTGGATTAATATCTTATTCACTAACTAACTTCCGTGAAACAATAGTATTGAAAACCACTTTTGAGAGAAAGGAAGAGAGAGAAAAAATATCTTCCATGATTCATTCCAGTAAATAGATCAATATAAAGCTATAATCTTTATGTGAAGGCTGGTGGTTAGCCAGAAAACAAAGCAAATAGTCTGGCTTGTTATTATGGAAACTGCTTGAAAATTGCAGATTCCCTAAATTTATAGCTTCTGCTGTTTCTATATCATTTTGCAATTCACAGCTCAACAAAAAATGCTGTTTCTTAATGACAGAGACAATTGCATTTGGGTTGCCTTTCCCTTTTCAAAGCAGAATTAGCATTTTAGAAAATATGAAATTATGGTTGTCTCAAACTGGTAACTTAAAAATATGGAAAATATACAACATTAATATACAAAGGAAAAATAACATGGGAAAATAATGGGTTTGTAAATAAGTTAATCTTTCAAAAAATTAGATGTCAATTTAAAGACAAAAACAATGTATTTTTAATTTTATTATTATTTTATTTTTTTATAAATCTGTGAAGTACCTTTGTTTAACAAGCCGCCTTTACAACCTCTTCATCTAGATATAAGTTATTGAAAGCCAACTATCAATGTATTTTTTAAAAAAACTCAAATTTCTAAAGAACTTTCTGAGTACTCATTTTAGTGTTCTTTTACATCTGTGTGATGTATGTTTATTCTTTGATATTCCTAATAGAAATTTCATTAGTAATGTTATGTATACTTTCCTTAATAATCTGTTTCCTTTTTATTATTCAATTTTAGAGTGACAGTATTCTCTAAGAAAAATGTATATCCATTTTTCATTGCACGACATTGAAAAATACTAAAAAATATAATGAAGAAAATTAAAATAATCTCAAGATTATCACAATATTTACTATCTTGTCCCTACAATTTCAGAATATCAATAATCTATTGATGAGGTTGGCAACCTTTTTCTGTAAAGGTCAGACAGTAACTTTTTTGGACTTTTTATGCCATATGGTCTGTCCCAACTATTCAACTCTGCCGCAGTAGTACAAAACATTCATAGACAATAGGTAAATGATGGGTACAGTTCCACTCCAATAAACCTTAAGTTACAAAAACAGTCTATAATTTTGTTTAATCTATAAAATAAAGTACTTATCTTAGGTATCAGAACCTGCCTCACTAGTATTTTGGGTATTTACTTCAAATAACCTTTCTATGAATAGGGGTAGGGATATATTTGTAGGCCAGTGCATTCATTTTCATCACCCTACATCAGGACTCTCTTCCTGTTTGGATTATCCTCCACTTATGTGTATTGCTGATATTCACGTCCTACTACAGGAAGATGATACCCTCCTTTTGTCAGATTCTCTTGTAGTTAAAACACTAGTATTTTACAATTAAGTATAACTGTCAATGAAACTGAATATAAAATTGAAACATAAAGAATCAGCATTCAAAAAGAATGCATTCTGGCTGAGAATGGAAGCAGAGGCTGCAGGTACAACATTGATTTTCCAGGTACTGAAGTTATTGCAGTACAACAGTTACCTACAGAGACCAGGGCTGTCATACTCAGCAATATAATCAGCGTCGTGAATTGTTAAGCAATGAAAACATTAATGTGTTCATCAGACTGGTTTTATGACATATTCTTGCTTGTTTCTGCCCATTTTCCAAATCTCACACTATAGTTTTCCTTGGGAAATTAGATTGGTTAGTTGGAACGGAGGGAAGTAAAAATCTTGCTAACAAACTGCAAAATTGGTCTCTGGAATCTGGGCTCTCAAAAATTATAATTGGTTAAATTGTAACTTATTATGACCTAAAATGAAGGGACCATCAATGATAAGCTTAGCAAGACTCTTGGCTGATGCCTGAGAACAAAATAAACATAAGTATTACTTAGCCTCTTTGTGGTGGGTGGTTATTAGCAGCTCTGATGCACAATCTGAAAAAAGAAAATGATAACTTTAGGTTTCTATTTTCAAATTTTCATCTCATGGCACATACTTTCTTTTATTATATTAGATAATCTCTTATAAATGAATCTGGAGCACCACCACAGCCAAAAACCAAAAACAAAGTTTGATTATATAAGCTTATAAATTACAATATTAGTCAAATTCACAATCTCAAGTAATTTCTATGAAACCTAAGGTGTTAATGGAGAAAGGATAGGACTCCAATAAGAGGAATGTGAATATATGATATGGAAGGATCAAAAGACTCTGTTTTTTCTGAATTCCTTAACCCATTTAGCTTTCCTTGACAACTTATAAGCTGCTACATCTCTCTCCCTCCTTCCTTAAAATGGTGAATGTCCTTGTCTAAGGAATTTATTTTACGTGAGAAGTCAATGTGCCTAATGCACCCACCTAAACACACATTATTTTAATCCAATCGCTAACTAGAATCAGTTACTAGCAAGTGCTTGAGGAATCTTGATTACAATGCCAAATCTTCAAACAAAATATTTGAAAGATTTGACATTTCATTTTTGAATGTTGCATTATTTCTTTAAAAAACTATTTACTTATTGAGAGAATTACACATCAACATCCTAGCTATGCCTCCTCTCCTTGCTGTCAGGCTTGGACACTTAATTTGTTTTGGGCAATGGAATATGGAAAAACCTAAAATGTGCCATATATTAGTAGAATTATTTTATATGATTGTATGATTGAGCTTTTTATTTTGCACTTTTGACCTCTGCCATAAAAACCAAAGTTCCCAGATATTAACTCTTCCTTCTGCTTTGGCCCTGGAGAGAGACTATGCACAGAATAGAGACCCACCTGACCCACAGTCCCTGAGAAAAATGCATAATATTTTTGATTATGAATATGGAATAAATGTTTTTGTTATAATCAATTGAGATCCAGGTATTTTTTTTTTGGTCACTGTAGCAGTATTGGCAAAAATGTGAGAAATAGATTTTGGTAAGATTCTAAGGCTGTTATTTCGAAGACAAAAGAATGTATGTTAATTTGGACTGAAATGCCCAATACTTGCTCATTTTTTACTTACTTTGGAGTCAGTGTTTTTCTGGAATAGGAAATGATTCTCATTATTAAACGGGCAGGTTGACTAAAAGTAGTTAAGATGCTAGAAATGTCTTTCAGTAAATAGAACTGTTCAAGTAAATTTATCATGTGTAACCTGCTAACCTATTTTGAAATCTGTCCCCCGAGAAGGCCTAGAAAACACTTCTTTTTCTTTTATCTCAAGAAATTCATTGAGGAGATGTACAGTGACATTCATTACATCCATATATGCATCTATATGTTTAATATATAATATATATTCTCTTGAAGAAGTAAGAGACACTATAGGTGAATTGGACTTGCTGATTTCAATACAGACACTAGGATCTCAAGGTAAGAGAAGCCAAGTAGTGACTCAACCATAGCAGCAGAGTAGACAAGGCCACCATAACAGGCAGCTTGCCCAAAATTATTCTGGTGGTGTGCAGATGACCATTTCAATAGTGTCTTAATACTTTATAAAAACAAAAAAAAATCCATACCACCCAGTCTGAGCCCCTTTTATAGAGGATCAAGGAATCTCACTCACTTCTAGTCTTGAGTTATTCCTAGAACCAGAATTCCTTGAAAGAAGGGGTATGAGGTACTCAACATACAGTATAAAAAAACACAGAGGAAGGATCTAAAATTTAAAACACAGCATGTAAGACAATTAGGTATTTCACATTTTAAGACAAAAACAATAAAATATTTGAGATGGAGACAGCCTGAATGCTATATAATTGAGTTGACCTAAATAGTTAAGAAATAATATGAGCAATATCTTGTAATCATTAAACTATAAGCTTTAAGAACAAAGAAAAAATATTTGAAAAAGTAAACTTATTTATTTTAAGGGTTTTGCTTATTTGTCTACTAGATTTTTAGTAAAGTGAAATAATTACTAGAATGAGAACAACATATTTAATCAGTAGTGGATAGAATTAATTTTCCTGAAACTTTATATTTTTAGAAATATTAGTGGTATGAATACTGGATGATTTATATTATTGCATTAATTTAATTAGTCTTCCAATTATTTAAATTCAAGCAGCAATAAAATTTTCATTTAAAATTTCTTTTAAAATTAATAAATACACATTTAATATAGAAAAACATTTTTTGAGATACATATTTCTGGCTATGATGCAGATGTCTAAATTGCTGCTTTAGGCATTTTCTTTAAGAACTACTAGAAAATGTATCATCTTTCTAGTATCAGTATTAAATACATACAGTGCACTTGTTTGCATCTGATTATATGTGTTTTAAGTCTACATCTTGTGAATGGTTTAAACTAGTAAGAAATCATCTTCTGACTAAAAGTCTTCCAAGAAATATCTCAAGAATCAAAATTTTATAATTTTAAAATCTAATTATTTAAAATTTTTTTTACAACATTTCTACTTTGAATCTTCTTTGATTATTAACTTGTACAAAGTTCTTTGCTAAACTTGTAAGAAGACCATTGGTTAGATAGAAGTAATATAGCATTATGAGCAAGAACATTAAATCTGAAGACAGACTGTCGAGGTTTGAACCCCAGCTCCAAACTTACTCATTTTCCTATTTTTATGTATATGTATACACACACACACATATATATATGTGTATATATATTTTTAACTTCCTCATAGTATTGCTGTCATAATTAAATAAATAATGCATCAAAAGCATTTACAGAAGTACCAAGTACATATCCAGGACTATGTATGTGCTAGCTAAATCTTCGTCTTGATACGAAAGATTTGTGAAATACACATACCCTTGAGAAATCCAGGTATCAAAGTTTACCTTCAGAAATACTAAAGGCTTGACTGACATCAAAATACTCAAGTGATTCTTGTGTTATATAGAAAGGTCTAGATTAGAGTTAGAATACCTGAATTCTAATGACCCTGCTATCTACATGCTATATGATTTTAAGAAATCATAGCTTTTCTTTACTCTAAAGCAAACACAATAATAATGAGCCTAAACCATAGAATAGGTAGAATTTAATGGAATGACTTATACCATTCATTTTATAAATTTAGAGTCATTCACTTTCAAAGTGAGAGAGCCCAGCGTTAAGTTTCTGCAAGAAACTGAACAGATACTGAACAGTAAGATGGATATGAGGGTGAGTGGGCATGACTCATAGTCAGTCTTAGGACAAAAACACTCACTCAGATGTTAGGCTCAGCTGAAGCCACAGATGCATGGCAGTCAGATGGAGAAAAAGAACATGATTAGAAAAGATGGGTCTGCTGAGGGCAGGCAAGGTGAAATGTACAGGTTTAAGAAACAGTTTGCATAGAATGAGAAACGGAAAGCTTTTTAAAGTCCACGCGAAGACAAAGAATGCTTTAGTATACTAAAACGGGTCAGCTAGCACACTCTAAAGTACCATCTAAGTACAAGTAGTTAGTATTAAATAGTGTCCTCCTCTCAATGATGTGCCAAGTAGACATTACTTGTTCACTCTAGAGTTTTACATGAAGCGACTACTATCTTCTCACATGAAATCACTCCTATGAAACACTCAATATTTAGCAGTGAAAAAAGGATCTAATACTTTTCAGGTAGGAAAATTTCTTTAACTGAAGCTGTGAACTCCTTGTTCTTAGTGCTGGCTCCTCTTCAAGGTGCTTAGGTTTCAACAGAAGCAGAAGTAGCATTTGTTGTGTTTTCTAGCTGATTCTAGGTAATTTCTCATCATATTGCCACTATCAAAATCTTACCACATCCACCATACTTTCGGTTAGTGGCTTTCTTTATTGACTCGTTGCTGATCTTGATGTTCTGATTTTCTCATCTAGGTTAGGTTGCAATCACATTATTATTTTTTTAATCAGCATATATCTTTTCCACTTCAGAGCTTGAGGCAGATGATATTTCCCAAAGATGTGCATGCACGTGCACACATACGCAGAGTTAAGTCAATGGTTCGAATGATTTTTTGACTTTACAGTGGTGTCAAAGTGATGCCCGTTTAGTAAGCTCCTTGGCTTACAATGGGGTTGCATCCAGAAAAACCCATCGTAAGCTGAGAATATTCTAAGTTGAAAATGCATTTCCCCATTACTATATTTTCAATTTAAGATGGGTTTATTGAGATGATAATACCATCATAAGTCAAGAAATATCTATCTACCTATCTATCTATGCCCCATGTCTCTTATTCTTATAATTTCATGTTTTTACTTTTCTATTGGAGAGCTATATTTTCTGTCCTTGGAATGGGCAGACTTTGTAACTGCTTTGACCAATATATTGTGATGGAAGTGATGATATGTCATTTCTAAGGCTTCTATCTGCCTGTCTTTTGGACAAGTGTTTGAGGAACCCTGAGTTGGCATATAGGAAATTTGTCTACGCCAAACCCATTGTGCTGGAGAAACCACAAGAAGAGGCAACGTAGATATAAAGAAGGCTGCCTGAGGAAATCCAGGTGTTACATCTTCCAGGTGTTCTCACATATTCTCTCTCATCATGCCTTCAGAACATTCCAGCCCCATTCTCCAAGCCACCTCAGGTAATGCTGAGTACAGCAGAAATAACCTGCTATGAGCAAAATAAATGTTATTTTAAGCCACTAAGCTTTTGGACAACTTGTTATACAGCTCTGATAACTGGGATAGGGCTCCTCAAAAATTAATTGCCAGGATTGCAAAGAGTGGAGGAAGTAGAGTTTGTATTTATCTACATGCATATATGTCAAAACTACAAAAATATGGATACTAGAAACTGATACTCCTACTACTCATTCTAATTATTTTAAGCCTATCTCAAAGAAATTTCATGTATTTCAAAGAAAATTAATGGCTCCACATACACCTAATACCCAAAGTTAACAACTCTCAAGAATTTGTCCAAGTTTGTCTTTTTTTTAGTATTTTAATTTTTTTCAGAAGTAGTTTAAAGCAATCCAGTCACTGTCATTTCACTTCTTTAGAATTCATATGTATTATTAAACATCATGCACAACTTCTTATATGATCACAGTGCATTATAATACTTTATAATATTAATAGTAATTATTTGGCGTAATTAATATCTAGTTCATTTTTAAGTTTTCCCACTTGTCTGAAAATGTATTTTTATGCACTAATTTTTCCCAATAAATATCTAAGCATTCTACACATTCTATTTTGGCTGTGATGTCACTGAATAATCCTCTAACCTACTGCAGTCCTCTTTTTATTGCATAAGTATAGGTATAACAATAGAAAAAAATAGGATCATTTCAATAGAGGCAGAATTTATTTAATATAATTCAGTAGAATTTCATAATAAAAATTGTCAGCAAACTAATAACAGAATAAAATACCTCAAAGTGAAAGTTATCAATGAAAAATCTACTGCTAACATCAGAATTAATTTGGGTTCATAAAATCATGAAAGAGAAAAATTATCCACTCTCCCTCCTTCTACTTATTAGTAGATTCTGTAGAACCTAGCCAGTGTAACAGGCAAGGAAAAGACACAAAAGAAATAAAATTTGGAAAAGAAGTAAAATACTACATTCATCCATGTTATATTAGGAAAAATTATATACCTTAAAAATCTAAGTAAATCTAGGAATGATTATCAGAGAATGAACAAGTAAATTTAGCAAGTTATAAAATGAAAAGGCAATGAAAACATTTGTATATATGCGTGTGCGTGTGTGCGCTTGTGTGCTAGGAATATAATAATTGGAAAAATTAAAAAAATTGTGAAATACTGATGAGAAAAATTAAAGTTTACCTACAGAAATGGTGAGAATTATCATGTTTATGAATTGGATGACTCAGCATTTTTAAGATATTTAATGCAATCCAAATCAAAATATCAGCAAATGAGTCTCCTTCCAGAAATAACAAAGTAAGTGACATCAAACTTGCTCATTGCTAAAAATAATGACAACACTGGACAAAATATATGACTTAACATTTTCCAGGCATCAAACAGAAAGTATTGGATGGCTTTTACCCTTGAAAGCAGGGAAACCCACAATGTGACCCCAAGGTAGCCCCTTCGTCACTCTGTCTTTCTCCCTGGGGCCACTTTCATGCAATAGAAGAGAGCATGAGAAACAAAGGAGTGTGATTTCACCTCATGGTTTACATGCCCTCTGCCTTTGTGTAAGGCCCTACCCTTAAGCATGGACTGGACCCCATGAATTGTTTTCATGAAAGTAGCAAATGTGATGATGTCACTTCTTTGATTAGAGTAAAAAGAATGACTTTTCTCTTATTAGCTGATTCTCTCTGTAGCCTTCTTGACTTGCACATTTTGATGAAGCAATCTGCCATGTTGGAAAGACCCACAGGCCAAGGGTCTGATGCCAACAGCTCTCTGGACAATGACCAGCAAAGAACTGAGGCCTTCAGTCCAACTGCCTGAGAGTAACTGAATACTGCCAATAAGCACATGAGATTGGACATAGATTCTGCCTCGGTTGAAAGTTCAGATGTCTACAGCCAAATGACATCTTGATTGCAATCTGTGAGAGACTCTGAAACAGAAGACCTTATCAAGGTTTTCTTAGGTACCTAATCCACAAAAACAATGAGAAAATAAATGTATGTTGACTTAAGGTTCATGGTAATTTGAATGCAGTAAAATAACTAATATGTTTCCCAAGTGCACATGGGATACTAACCAAGACATACTTTGGGCCATAAAACAAATCATAGGAAATTTAAAATAATAGAAATGATGCAAAGCATCTTCTCAAAACATAATGGAATTAAACTATAAATCATTAACAGAAAGATATATAATATATCCCAAATATTTGGAAATTAAGCAAAAATGGATCAAAGAGAAAATATGCAGAGAAATTAAATATATTTTAAACCAAATGAAAATAAAAATTCAAAGTACAAAAATTTGTAAGATGCAGCTAACATCATATTAAAAGGAAATTCATAGCGTCAATTATTTTTGTGTGTATCTGTACACATACATATGAAAGATATACACATATATATATGAAAGTTGTGTAACCAATAACCTAAGCTTTCACTTTTAAGAAACTAGAAGAAAAAAAGAGCAAATTAAATTTACAGCCAGCAGCCATTAAGTTTAGATCAACAAAGAAATTGAAAAGAAAAAAAAATATAGAAAAATCAGTAAAACCAAAAGACTTTTTTCTTTTACAATTTTAATAAAAGAAATCGCTACCCAGGCTAACAAAGGAAAAAAATAAATCAATTGTCAATGTGAAGAATGAAAGAGAGAAACTCATTTTGATCTTACAGGCATTAAAATGATACTAAGAAGGAAAAGTATGAATAACTCTGCCCACAAATTCAGCAACTTAGATGAAGTTCCCTGAAAAACACAATTCCCTGAAAGACACAAAACCGTATCTTATTCAGGAAGAAAATGATAACCTGAATAGTACTAGCCATATATCATATTAAAGTAATTGAATCTGTAATTAAAAATCTCTTCTTAAAAACAAACAAACAAAAAGAAAATCCTCCAGGACCATATGGTTTCACCGGCAAATCCTACCAAACATTTAAAGAAGAAATAACACCAATTATACATCTACCCAATCACTTCCAGAAAAATAGAAGAAAAGCGAAAAGCTTCCTACTTGTAAAATGAGGACTGCATAACACTATTACCAAAACCAGAGAAAGATGTTTCCAAAAAAAAAAAAAAGAAAAGAAAAAATATCCTTTATTAACATAAATGTAAAAAATCTTTAACAAAGCATTATCAATACTATATATCGAATCCCTTCATATGTAGAAAAGATAATACATCATGTCAAATTGTGATTTTATCATAACATGCTAGGAATTTAAAACTACAAAATGTTCGAGTAATTTAAATAAGATCTAAATAAATAAAGTGTGTTCATCGGTTAATTCCAATTTATGATAATAGCGAGTACATGTGGTGTTTGTTTTTCCATTCTTTAAATACTTCACTTAGGATAATGGTCTCTAGTTCCAACCAAATTGTTGCAAAAGGCCTTAAATCATCCTCCTTAATGGTTGAGTGGTATTCCGTAGTATACATATACCACATTTCGTTAATCCACCCATGAATTGATGGGCACTTTGGTTGATTCTACATCTTGGAAACTGTGAATTGTGCTGCAATAAACATTCAAATGCAGATGTCTTTTTGATAAAGTGACTTCTTTTCCTCTGGGTAACTACCCAGTAGTGGGATCAAATGGTAGATCTACTTTTAGTGTTAGCAGGAGAGAGTGACGAGTAGTTGTATTTGGTAAGTCTTTTTGAGATAGTCCCTACAGATTTTGCTTACTGAATATGATAATGGAAGAATGAATGAACGAAACTATAACTTTAGGCCTTAGCTTGAGCAAATTGGCTAATTGAAGTAGTATTTATTGACTTAATAAAGACAGTAGAGAAACAGGTTGAAGGGAAAGATAAAAATAACTAATTTCATTTGAATTATGTTAAATTGAACCATTTATTAAGCAACCAAGTAACCTCCATATCAACCAGGTAGTTGGATATTACATTCTGGTCTTTAGTGGAAAGGTCATTGATAGAGATCTTAATTTAACAGACATTGGTGTGTAGATGACATCGTAAACCACAAATCACTTAGAGAGCAAGTAGAAAGAGAAAAGAAGAAAAGCCTGAGAAATTAGTCCTGAGACACTCCAACATTTTGGAAGCTGGAAAGATGAAGAGGAGATACAATGGAGACAGAGAGAGAGAGAACCAATGAGAAAGAGGGAAAATAGGGAGAATTTGTTGCCCCTGTAGCCCAGAGAATGAAAGCATTTCATGAAGAAGGACTGAGCAACTATTTCAAAATTGTATTCTCTATGATTTGCAATTATATTCTTAGACAAATGTATTTACCCATATTTCACAGCTGTCTCTTTCACTTATTTATTTTTGTTTCTGTTTGTGTCTTACTGTCAGTGGACAATAATTTGCTTTGCTTTGTTATCATTTAATTAGATGATTATAATAATACTTTAGTTGGACATCATGCTGTGGAATAAACAGAAAAATGGCTTGTTTTGGAATCAGGGATTTTAAAATTATTGTTTATGTGCATGGCTGGATTCCACAAATGCATTCGAATGTAGCAACTATAGAGGGAGAAACACCATATAAAGGTATCCTTTGGTATGATGCCTTCCATGCAAAGGCATTTATAGGAACTCGGCTTATAGTAAATGGGCAAATTGGGAGGGGGAGAAGAAAACATTTGAAATGGAGAGTAATTCATCTATACTTGGTTTTTCTGTGCATAAAAAGCAATCTGTGTTTTGATATATTTTCAGATTTGATAACATGTAAACAAGGGGATCAACAAACCTTGGTTCTATTCCTGAAATAGTTATAAATCTTATATTTGACACATAAAAAAATACTGAAAATGAAGCTTGAACAGCTTGGAGAAAAGATTGTCATCATTATCACCACAGTTTTTTCTTTATTAATACAAATATATTAGGTGCTTAATCAATGCTTAATGTTGAATGAATCATTAATGAAGCATACTTAATGCAACACAACTACTTCTAGACATAAGTGAGAGACACTGTATGCCTATAAGCTGAATTACTAAGGTTACAGATTACATTTGTTAAATATCTTTAAAATATTTTCTCTGATTATCTGGCATAAACCAGGAAATCTGCTCACACTTTAGGCAGCTATATACTGACAACTAGAAAGACAAAAGAGACTTCGTAACAACTTTTAGTTCATGATGACACTGATTAATGTATTAATGTATTAATGATATGGACTTACGGACCAGTTCTGAAAGGTTCCTTGGGTATTAAGACATTTAAGATTTTTGTTGTCACACTTGTTTGCCATGCTCAGGTCCAGCACATTAGAAGTTTCATTTGCTCTCTAATAGACTGGCAATATTGATGCTTCACACTTTGTATTTTCTAAGATTTATTTTTTACCCAATTTTTTACTTTTCAGCAGAATAGAATAAAAAAGTGAGGTTATTGCATATAGAAGACAGTCCAGCTTGAAATGTCATGTGCATGTTTGATTTTTCTACTGTATAATTAGCCCTATTTTTCTTCTATGAACTATTATTTTTATTTATGTTTATTTTTAACCAATTTACAAGTGATAGATATTGTCTGATTTAGAATAGAGACTAATTTGCTGCAAAAAAGAATATCCAAAGTATAGTAATTTGAACAAGTTATGCTGGAATTTGCCTTTTACAGGACAGGATAGGGTGTGTAAGTGGGTTCCGTTCTACAATATTTGCACAGTTTTCCAAAGTGATTTACCAAACTTATACTCCTACCAGCAGTTTATGAAGTTCTGGTTTCTTTGGTCTTCATCAACACTTTATTTTTTTTTTCTTATTGTATCACAGCGAATGGAGTGTTAACCTTAATCATCAGATTAACATTTTAGCAGATTAGAATGGAAAGAAAGTAAAATGGAATATCAGTAAATTTTTATATACAAGTAACAGGGAAGTTCACATCCCTCTGCTCATCTTTCATTAATCAGAACTTAGCCACATGGTCACACCTAGATGGAAGGGAGGCAAGTAAATATCTTTTCTAGCTAAGAATGTAGTACATTTCAATATATTTTATTATGGAAGAAAGCATAAATGAATTTCGTGGGGAACAACAGAAATCTGCCACAATGGGGCTAGGCAGGAAGATGGTCAGGTTCCAACACAGTATCCCTTACATCCAGGAGTGCTTATGCTACCCTTAAAAGATCATAATGAGCTTAGATTATTTTTTCCAGATTTGAGGATATTAACTTTTCCTAGATGTAGCAAGCTGTGTTATACATTACAGAACATTTTTTTAAATTTGAAAATTTGTTTAGAAAATGTATGATGATTATAAAACTTTGTTTAAAAATTCTTCCTCAAATTGCTCAACATTTCTACTTTCATAATAACTTCTCATCTTAGAATCTTACACAGTATTTCTTCCCATTCCCTAGTAATTGTGTGGAAAAGAATGCTGAAAAATAAGTCAAACTTTTATCTGTATGTAAAAATACATTAAAAATCAAATCAAGACCTTGCTATCCCTTAAAATGCTATTTAAACCACAGAACTATAGAACTAGATCAGAGTCTTACAAATGCTTCATTTCAGATTGTTTATACCTACTTATAATGAAGTTTTTACAATTCATTGATTATTCAGCACCTAAAGCATCAATTCTATTTAGAATATCTTCTTTGTTATAGTGTGTTGTCATGTTTTTTTTGCCACTATTTACATATTAGGTATTCCATACTTCAGTGACTTTGTCATACCTTATATACTATTTAGAGTTTTCATGTTTCATTCAAATTATTTAGTGGCATGGAATTTAATTTTGACATTTTGCCCTATTTTTCTTGTATTTTCCTACATTTTCAGGCTAAAATATTTATTTAAATGCAACTTATTTTATATCGTTAACCATTTTTTTAAATCTGTGATAAAAATAAAACAGAACACTTAGTATTATTTTAAAATTGTAAGTTTAATAAAAATTAATGCAATCTGCTTTTTATTAGGAGACTTACTGGTTTTTCTCTTAAAATGGTATGACCATCTCCAAAACAATAGCACATTGCTGAGATTGCATTTTAGTTGTAAAATGAGAGTCACTATACGGGGTCAGAATTGAGACAAAGAGAGCAACAATGTGTATGTGAACTATGGATCATTGTGAGTGAAGGTAGCAATGTAGGAATAGAGGAAAGCATTTCAAAGGATAAAAGTTCTACAGTAATAATTACCTAATGGGAAGCTGGGATAGAAGATACACCAAATAAAAATTTTTTTCAGTGTTGGAATTAGATGAGGATCTTTAAACAGTAGAAAGATTTAGTATTACATTTTAAGTTCTTGCCATGTTATTTGGAAATTTAGCTCTTAGCTCTTGTTTCCCTGTCTTCCAAGAAAGCCCATTAACTTACATCCTTGTGTCAGTGGTATGTGGGAAGAAAGGGAATAGCACAGTATTTAGTGTGTTACAATAAACAGGAAGATTAAAACATGAACAGAGTGGGCCTGGAGAATTCAGCAAAAGTAAGAATTCAAAAATACTGGCTGTATATAAGATGAGAATTCAAGCCAATTCTCATTAAAATTTAAAGGGCAAAATGAATCAAGCAAGCTGGAGTATCTGGGGAGCATCCAGGCAGCTGACATCAAAGCTCTGTGATGTCTTCCAAGGATGTTTAATTAATTGCTTGTATGTTAAAATTGTCTATTATCCTGTATTTTCAGATTATCCTAATGATTTCAAGCCTCTATAAATTGTGAATGAAATCGAAGAAATTCTATGGAGCAGAGACTATAGTTTATGTGTTCCAGCACTGAATTAAGATATGCATATCTTTTCTCCTATACTCATCAGAACAATTATACAATTTTAATTATGAGAAAAGTGAGTTTTATACTGGAGACTAAAAGAGAGGATATTAAATCAGAATTAAGGTAGATTGTAATGTGAACTCAATTTACTCAGAAAATTCTGAGATTAGCAGATATTTAAAAATCACATTCATGTGTTATTTAAAAATGGGGATACATTCTGAGGAATGCATAGGTAGGCAATTTTGTCATCATGTGAACATCATAACAAAGCTAAATGATACAGCCTTCTAAACACCTGGGTTATATGTAGCCTGTTGCTCCTAGGCTATGAACCTGTACAGCATGTTACTATACTGAATACTATAGGCAATTGTAACACAATGGTGTTTGTGTATCTAGACATAGAAAAGGTACAGCAAAATATAGTATTCTACTATTATGGGACCACTGTCATATGTGAGGTCCTGTTGTTGACTGAAATGTCATTATATGGCACATGATTATACTTTGACATATTTTCCTTCTATTTGTTTGCCCATGCCAGGTGACCAGCAGGCTGAATCTGCTCTACAAACATAAGTCATTTCTTTATTTTTCTTCCAAAGTATCATACAGAACAGAGAAGTTAGGACAGATATTACAATGCACTGCATATTTACAAAATTAACAGTGCTACCTGATATCTAAACAAGAAACAACATTGTCAGCAACACAGTAGTCCCTCTCATGTCCCCTTCCCAGGCTCGACCCTTCCAAATATAACCTCCATCCTGAATTTTTATACCCTGGGTAACTGATATAAGTGGATAGATGCAGCATGAAATCTTTTCTATCTTCCTACATTAAATAATGTATTTGTGATATTTAGCCATATTGTGTGCTAAATTGTAGATTGTTCTTCCCTGTTTTATAGTATTTTATCATGAGAATATATGTCATACAATGTGTCTGTTTTGCAGTGAATAGGAATTTACTATTTACATAGGTTACATTTGGTGCCAGTTATGAATACTGTTCTGAAAATTCATGTCTTTGAGTGAACACAAGTATGTATTTCTGTTATATATACATTAAAAAATGGAATTGCTGGGTCACAGGATATATTTATATTCAGCACTAGTCAGTCACCTGTTACCAAGTTTTCTAAATGGTTTTGCCAATATTACACTCCAGGATTATGAAAGTTCCAGATGTTCTGTATCTTCACCAACAACTGGTATTTTTTCTTACATTTTAACCATTCTATTTGGTGTACACACACATCACATATTTTTATTGACCTATTATATTTCCCTTTTCTGAAATACTTTGTTGTAGTCTTTTGCATAAATTTCTGTTGACTTTTATTTGTTTACATAAGATACTTATATATTACAGACGGTTGTCACTTTTAGACTAGTGTGACATATTTTCTTTATACTATATATTACTGGATTTAATTTATTTATATTTTCTTAAAGATTATTGCATCTATATCCATGAAAGATGTTTCTAATTTCATGTTCTTCTAAGCTACTTTGTTGGTTTTGAAATCAAGTTTGTGCTTTCTTCATAAAAAGAGAATATCTTTCCTCTATTTCTAAACCCTATAAAAGTTTGTGCAAACTTAGCATTATTTATCCCACAGATATTTGGAAGAATTCAATAATGAAACTGAGTCTGGAGATTTCTCTGTGGGAATGATGTGAATAACAATCTCAAATTCTTCAATAGATATACAACTAGTAAGATTTCCTATTGCATTTGTCTCTTGTATTTTTCTAGAGATTTGTCCATGCCATCTTAACTGTCAAATGTATTGGCATAAGCTGTTTTTAATATCCTCCAATTATCTAATTAATGTCTATAGGAGCTGCAGTGAGATTCCCTTTTTCATTACCGTTATTGACAATTTATATATTTTCTTATTTTAATAAACTTTGCTAAGCATATTTGATTTTTCATTTTTTAAAATTATATGCCTGTTTCTTATTTATTTTTGCTCTTTTATTATTAATTTTATCTATCTACATTTACTAGGTTTAAATTTCTGTTCCCAAAATGGAAGCCTTAAGTCACTGACATTGAGCCTTACTTATTACATGTAACTAAGGATATAAATTTTCCTCTGCCTCCCATGTGTTAATATGTTGTATATTCATTTTCTTTCAATTAACCTTTTTTTAATTTTCACTTTTAGTTCTTTGATTCATAAATTATTTAGAAATACCATAATTTTCAAATTAAATGGCAATATACTAGTTATCTTTTTACTGCATTATAGCTAAATTTAATTGTACCATAAATATATACAGTGAATAATTTAAATAATTTAAATTGTTAAGGACTTTTTAATTACTTATAATGTAGTGGATTTTGGTAAATGTTCAATACACAATTTAAAATAATTTCAATTATGTCTTTACTATGCCTGGTGTTTTATGTATATCAATTATGTAAATTGAGTTATTTGGTATATATTCATTATTGCCATTGTTCATTGTAATCTATATGCTTAATGAACTTTTTGATTTATTATCCTACCTGCTATTGTGATGAGTGTATTAAGGTCTCTTTATTGTGGATGTTTGAATATCTCTCTTTTTAGTTTTGTCAGTTATTGATTTTTATAGTTTAAAAATCAATATTATTGGGTATAATATTATTTAGGTTTATGATGCATTTCTTCTAAATTGTTCCTTTGCATTATGATATGTACCTTTTCTATACTCATTTCTTTCTCTAAGTCCTTTAATCTGTTCAGTTATATTTATTTTAAAAACATTTACTTCTATGTTTTGCTTTTTAAAGAACTATCTATTGTGCTTACTAATTTTCCTTCTAAGTTTGGCTCTACTGTGAAGTATTTTTTTTTACTATTTTGTATCTTATTTTTCCTGAGTTCTGTATTGTATTTGCTTTTTAAATTTTAACTCAATATTTTTCTTCCATATATTTCATTGTTTTAATTAATTATATTTATATTTTGAAATGTTAGTTTATAGTTTTTTTCGGCTTTATAGGTAGATTTTTCAGGAGTTTTAGAATTTTCTCTAAGGATATTATTTAGTCTTATGGTCTTTTGGCTTATGAATACTTTGTGTGAAATTTGGCAGTGATACCTTTCTTGCTCATTTTTATATGAAATTAAGTTGTCTGAATTGTTAGAAGAAAGAAACAAGTCAGGATAGTTTTTCAGTCATCATTAAGGTTAAAAGATATGGTATATTTTTCTGTGATGACTTCAGTCTTTTTTGCTCGCCTACCTCTATTTTTTCTTTCTTTCATTTCTATTTTCTTCATATGTCTGAAATTTGAAATCAATATCTCCTGGTCTTTCTCAGTATAGGGCTTTGTTCTGGAAGATAGTTTCAGTTCCTTAATTTTGTTTCAGCCCTGTCACGGACGCAGAGTGTGTGTAGCTTCATAATCCCCGGGATATGGTGTTCATACTTCGTGAAATCCTTTCCTGTTGAGTGTGGGCAGTAACCGTGAAGTGTTTCTAACCAATAGACTATCATAAAAATGACGATCTGTCATTCCTGTGATTATGTCACATTATTTAGAACTCCATCTTGCTAGCAGACTTGCTCTAGAGACTTTCTGCTCTACCTGGTAGAAAGCAAGGTGGTGTCATTCAGGACCCAGGTGACAAGAACTTAGGGTGGCTTCCATAAGACAGACAATGAGAAGCCAGGATACTCAGCTTTACACCTGAGTAAATGAATTCTACCAACAACCTGAGTAAGCTTAGAAGCAATTCTTCCCCAGTAGAGGCTCCAGATAAGAAAGCGGACTGGTTGACATCTTGATAGCAGCCTTCTGAGACAATAAATAGTGAACCCAGGTAGGTCATGTCCAGACTTTTGACAGATAGGAAATGCAAGTTGATGAATGTATTGTTTTAAGCCTCTAATGTTGTGATAATTTTCTATGCAGCAGTAGAAAACTAATGTAAGCCCCTTCAGATCCTGTTTCAGAACCCTGCGAGTTGCCTATGGATGTGTAAAGCCCGAGTTTCAGCTTCTAGTCTCCAATAATTGGGCGTTTGCACTTTCTGGTTTAGTACACTTGACAATTTTTCATATTCTTCGATTCTGAACTCTGGCAGACACCCTTTTTCTCTCCCTGCTGTTATAATGCATTCCTTTAATCCATAGGTGATTTTTCTCTATCCATTGGGGATTGGAGTTTATATGGGTACCTTTTCAATTACTTTTGTTTTTTAAGTTACGTATAGATTTTTTTGCTTATATTTTCATTTTGCCCTGTCTGTTCTATAAAGGGATTCAAGGAGATTAAAAACTTTGTTACATTGTCATCTTCCACAAATTTCTGTATCACATTGTTAAAATTTACTGGATCTTCCCAAATTGCTTTCCAAACTGGTATACTCCTTAGATCCATAGAAAATAGTTTCAATTACTCAATATTCTTGGCAGCAGCAGGAATTGTCAGCTTTTAATATTTTTGTCAGTTTGCTAGATTTGATACAGTATCTAACTGTGGTTATGTTTGCATTTCCTTGGCTACTCTATGATTCTTTCTTTTTAAAAAAATTTACATATTACTTTTTCATAATATTTGCTCTTTTTAGGGGTCCAAATGTGTTTTATTGACCTTAATAATTATATATTTTGGAAACCTATTTTCTATTTTTGTATTCATTTCAAATATCCTTGCTTAGTCCTCAGCTTCTGTATTCATGTTTAATAAAATATTTTATGCAGAAGTTATTATAATATAGTTAAATTTATTCTTATTTTTCTTTTTAGATTTTTCCTTTTTTCCCTTTAAGATTTTTCTCTTGTCTGTACTAATATTCTTTCTTCCAAATGTTTTAAAGTTTTGCCTATCAAATTCAGGTTATTAAATCTAACTGAAATTGATCCATGTCCATGGTATGGGATAGGAATTTACTTTTTTATTTCTTTGTGATGTTTCATTTATGTATCATCTCTAAAATGTTTGATTCATCTTCTGAGCAAATATAGCATGCTATCATTATTAATAATTATGGGAAGCTTTTATAGTTTATATAAACAAAATAATGATGAATTTCCTTATTTCTTTTTACACTTATATATTTGAATTATTTTCCTTGTGTTAAATGACTGGTTTGGACACATAGTGTTGAATAGGCATAATAATAGTAAAAACAATGTCTCAGTCATGACTTTAATGAGTAAGGTATAAATATTTCACAATTAATGTGAAATAAATTATATGTTACCATATCAAATATACCATAAAGGATGTTTCCATCTATTCCTAGATTCCCAAGTATATTTTTTTAAATCATAAATGACAATTTAATATTCATCAAATTTTTCTGTATTTTGGAGATAATCATTTGATTTTCATTTTCAATTTATAATTTCATAAATTAGTCCAGTGAGTTTTAAAATGGAAAATAGTTACTCAGAGCTGAATTAATTTTAATTCATGGTTCAACATGAACTACCATCACTGATACCATACAATGACTCATTCTCTTTTCCTTTGAAAGACTTTGTTTTATAGAGCACTTATAAGTTCACAGCAAAATTGAACAGAAAGGACAGAATTCCCATATACCACCCTAGCCCACATACATCCAGAGTCCCCCAACCCCCATCATCAACATTCCCCACCAGAGTGGTACATTTGTTAAAATTAATGAATTTACCTTGACATATTATCACCCAAGTCCATAGTTTATGTTAGGGTTTATTCTTTTTTTTTTCCCCCATGAACTAATTTAACGATGAGATTGAGAGCAGCCATTAAAAATTCCAGTGTAGTAGACTATGATACTATGTAGCATTATGCTCTTAGTAACCTCTCGACCCAGTAATGTTGGAATGAATGAAGAGTGGGTTTCGATAAATGTATAATGGCAGGTATCCACCATTACAGCATCTTACAGGATAGTTTCATTGTCCTAAAAGACCTCTGTGATCTGCTTGTTCAACCCTCCCTCTCCCTTTCCCACTGGCAACCACTGATCTTTTATATGGTCTCCATAGTTTTACCCTTTCTGTAATGTCCTATAGTTTGAGTAATATAATGGATGACCCACTGTTCACTTGTTTGTTTACTTGTTCATTGTGGTATGTTAATAAGCAAGAAACTTGGCAATGTTTTACAATTACATATTTATTCGTTCCTTCCATATACCATCCCTCTGTCCATCCCCCAGATGGTGAGCATCACATTCATTATATATGCATATACCCATCCCCTCCTCCCCATCCCCATCTGCCCAACACCCGAAAAATGTTATTCCTATATGTGCACTTAGGTGTTGATCAGTGAAACCAATTTGATGGTGAGTATATGTGGTGCTTATTTTTCCATTCTTGGGATACTTCTCTTAGTAAAATGGGTTCCAGCTCTATACAGGAAAATACAAGAGGTGCTATATCATCATTGTTTGTTATAGCTGAATAGTACTCCATGGTATACATATACCACATTTTATTAATCCACTCATGTATTGATGGGCACTTGGGTTGTCTCCACATCTTTGCAATTGTGAATTGTGCCACTAAAAACATTTGAGTGCAGATGTCTTTTTTACAGAATGTATTTTGTTCTTTTGGGTAGATGCCCAGTAATGGGATTGCTGGATCAAATGGTAGATCTACTTGTATCTCTTTAAGGTATCTCCATATTGCTTTCCACAGAGGTTGCACTAGTTTGCAGTCCCACCAGCAGTGTATGAGTGTTCCTATCTCTCCGCATCCATGCCAACCTTTATTGTTTTGGGACTTTTTGGTAAAGGCCAGTCTCACTGGAGATAATTGATATCTGATTGTGGTTTTGATTTGCATTTCCCTGATGATTAGAGATGTTGAGCATTTTTTCATATGTTTCTTGGCCATTATTCTGTCTTCTTTTGAAAAGTTTCTGTTCATGTCCTTTGCCCACTTTTTGGTAGGGTTGTTTGATTTTTTCTTGCTGATTTTCCTGAGTTCTAAATAGATTCCAGTTATCAGCCCTTTATCGGATGTGTAGCATGTGAAAATTTTCTCCCATTCTGTAGGTGTCTGTTTGCTCTCGTGACAGTTTCTTTGGCTGTGCAAAAGCTTTTTAATTTGATCAGGTCCCATTTATTTATTTATTTTTTGTTGCTGTGATAGCTTTTGGGTTCTTCTTCGTAAATTCTTTGCCTAGGCCAATGTCTATGAGAGTTTTTCCAGCATTTTCTTCCAGAATTCTAATAGTTTCACCCCTTAGGTTTAAGTCTGTTACCCACCGTGAGTTCATTTTTGTGAGAGGTGAAAGGTGTAGAATATTTTAAGAAAATACCCTGTAATATACAATGGATCACATTATCCATGGTCTCTTTTAACATCTGGCATTGTCCAATGTCATAGTTTTTACCAACAAAAAATTATACAATAAAATGTGTTTAAAATGATTATTTACCATGGCCTTCATTTGCAATATCCAAACTATTAATAATTAAAAGATTTTGAAACTCATTTAGTTCCTTTCATTCTCTCTTCTTTGAGGATTAAATCCTTCAACAAGAATTACATCAAGGATATATACATAGGACTAGTCTCATGCATAATTACTTCAGTATGTTTTATATTAAAATGTATATTAAATTCACTCCCTTGAGCCGGGTTTGAGATTACCCATTGTTTATTAAATGAGTCCAGTGTACAGCATGGAGTGATTATTTCACTAAAATTTTACAAATTATATTAATTGTCACCTTTACCACATTTGGCAACACTTTGCTGGTTCAAGAGCAATAATGAAGGACCAGATTGCTCAGAATATTTTAATAACTTGCCCGAGGTTACATAATTAGTGTGTAGATGAAAAATTTGATCTCACATGGCTAATGTAATGCTTCTTTGGAATTTTACAATAAAATCCTTTTGACCTTTTGAAGTATCACAGAGAGATGTATATTTCTCACTGAGATTTGTTGTTCACTGTTTGAATTACCAGGATGGTACCTTGGGCTTCTTGGTTTGCAGGGCTATTTTGTTTAAATACAGTAGCTACTTAATAAATGGTCAATAATGGCCAACCCCAGGAAACCACTTATTGAGTAGAATTTTTTTTGTCCTATATAATATAAAATTAGAAAAAAATTTTAAAATGTTTATTAAAACCTCAAAGTGGCATATAAACACAAACATTTCAAACAATCTCACAAGAAAAAATCATACAGAATAATAGATTTCATGAAAGACATAATATCTCTGCCTTTTAGTTATTATATATTTTTTCATCACAGAGTTATTAGGTCTAGTCTGAAGGAAATTTGATTTTTGTTCTATACACATCTGCATTTGTTTATTAGTTTGAGAGTTTGTGGGGTTTTAATCTCTCTGCTTTTCCAGCAATAGATCAATAGTTCCTTAGAGAAATTATAATACATATTATCTTATTAAAAAGCACATTTATTTGCTGCCCAGTTTAATTTTTCCTCATAGCCCTAGGCTAACTGACTATGAATGGAGAATATTTGATTACTTTAATACTGAGGGCCTTTTATAATAGGAATAATTATAGGACATGAAGTCTTATTCATATATCATTTCAGAGCACAGACATTTTTCAAAAGTGCAATAAAATGATTTCATAGAATATTAAAATGGAAACAAAGTATAAAGTTAATTTAACAGATGGTTTTATAAATAACTTGTTGTCTTCATTCAAAATGGGCCTCCTTAAAGGCTTTCAAAGATTAGTCAATGTTCATTTCTCATCTTTATTTTTCATCTTTCTCATTTACCTTGAAAATACAAAAGGTGATATGATATGTCCAATTATTTGATATTTAAATTTTGATTTCATGTGTTCATATTCTTTTACTCATGCACAAAATTGCAGGATGCATTTGTGGATATATTCCTTTTGTAAGAAATATCAAGGCTTTATTTAAAAAGAAAAAAATTCACATCAAATATTTCTGGGAAATGCTGGATAAAATATAAACATATTTAATCAATATAGTTATTGTCACATTGATCAAAATCTTTATTAAATTAATGTATAGAGTGACCTTACAAAAGTAGAATACAGAATATAACAATTTCATTTCTATAAATTATTTAACCATGTAATATAATAAGGGATTTGCTTTTTTCTGGAACACGTTTGTGAAATTTTGTGCTGTAATATAATAAGTCACCTAAATAATAAATTTTATAATGCTAAATTGCATTTTTATTCATAATATCAAGGATTTGAAACTTGTTTTTATATTTTAATCTTATCTGTTTCTGATTCTTCACTGGATCTATACCTTCAGTTTCGTTTAATGAGAGTTTCACCAATTTTCCATCCTAAATTTGCTTTGTGATCTTTTGTGTATCCTGAAATGACAGGCTTTTTAGATTGTTGAATATATGTAACATTAGTTGCATGCTATTTTAAGATCAAAGATATTTATGAAAGGGGCAATAAGAAAATACCACAGTTGAAGGAGTCCTTTTTTGGAATGCTCATTTACCATTTTAATATTTATATTTTTAAATAAACCTTTTATTTTAAACAAACCTTTTATTTTTAAATAAAATATTTTATATTTAAAATAAAAAATATTTTATTTTTAAATAAACCTTTCATTTCGGAATAGTTTTAGATTTACAGAAAAATCACAAAGATTATACAGAGAATTTCCACATATCCTGCACCCAGTTTCCCCTATTATCAATATTTTATATGTATATGCAACATTTGTTACAATTACTGAGACAATAATAATTCATTATTACTAACTAAAGTCCATACTTCACTTAGATTTTCTTAGTTTTCAGCTAATGTTCTTTGTGTGTTTCAGGATATCACATCACGTTTCTTAGTCATGTCTCCCTGGACCTCCCTTAGCTGTTGCAATTCCTGACTTTCCTTGTTTTTGATGACTGTGAGAATTTTGAGGAGCACTGGTTAGGTATTTTATAGAAGGTCCCCCAATTAAGATTTGTCTCATTTTTTTTTCATGATGAGAATGGGATTAAAAGGTCATTTTCATCATCTCATGTGTTATAGGTTCATACTATCAAAAGACTTATCAATGTTGATTTTGACCTTTATCATCTGGCTGAGGTAGTACTTGTCAGATTTCTCTACCTTTAAGTTACTCTTTCTAAACCCATTCCATACCATAATATTTGAATGGAAGTCATTGCTGCACAGTGCATACTTAAGGAGTGAGGAATTATGCTCTTCTTCCTTAAGGACAGAGTATCAGCATGAATTACTTAAATTTCTTTTGCATGGAAATTTATCTTTTCTCCTACATCTATTATTTTAATTTTTAACTTATTTATATCAATACAAAATCATTGGCATGGATGTGGAGAGATAGGAATACTCATACACTCCTGGTGGGACTGCAAATTAGTACAACCTCTATGGAAAATAATATGGAGATACCTCAAAGAACTAAAAATAGAGCTACCATTTGATCCAGCACTTCCACTACTGGGCATCTACCTAAAGGACAAAAAGTCATTCTATATTAAAGGCATCTTCCCTTGAATGTTTATAGCAGCACAATTCACAATTGCAAAGATGTGGAAATGACCCAAGTGCCCATCAATACATGAGTAGATTAATAAAATGTGATGTATACACACACACACACACATACACACACACGTATGTGTATATACATATGTATACACACACAATGGAATATATACACACATATCTATATATACACACAAAATGGAATAAAAAAAACAATGGTGAACTGGCCATAAAAAAAAAATGGTGAACTAGCACCTCTTGTATTATCCTGGATGGAGCTAGAGCCCATTCTACTAAGTGAAGTATCACAAGAATGGAAAAACAAGCACCACATATACTCACCATCAAATTGCTACTAACCGATCAACACTTATGTGCACACATGGAAATAATATTCACTGGGTGCCAGGCAGGTGGAAGGGGGATGGAGGGGATGGGTAAATTCACAACTAATGAGTTCAGATGGCACTGTCTGGGGAATAGGCACGCTTGTAGCTCTGGCTTGCATGGTGTGGTGCAAAGGCAATATATGTAACCAAATTATTTATACCCCCATAATATTCTGAAATCTAAACATTAAAAAAAATGAAAAAGAAGAAAGAAATACATCATATTTATTTTATAATCTGGGTTATAGTTATTTTGATTTACATTCTGGCAATACAAGGTCTTCTAAGATCATCTTCTCTGTATCCTCCCCTAGGTTTAGAATTAGCCATTTCTTCAAATATCCTTGCTCCTTTTATTTGTGAATAGAACTAGAAAGCAAGATCAGGGTGTTATGTGTGCTTGTTCTGACTGAGGCTTCTTTGCTTGAAAGCCCTCTCAGCTGACAGAGATAGGAAATATGTATGTATATACCAACAAATGTATATGTACATATTTATAAATATTTTTGTATGTTACCATCTGTACCTATATTAAGGTAAATATGATTTAGTGTTGATGTGTTCCCCCCAAATCCATTACTGTATGGTTCATTCTAAACTCCTCCCCTTGTTTGTCTGTAAACTTCAGCTCTGTGAGATGCCTTACTCCCACCATTCACTACCCATTTAATTAATTGTTCAATTCTAGTATATATGTATATCAGTATCAAAACTGTTAACCCCATACATCATGGGAAAGAATTTCATAAACCATAGTGATTATTTACAGTTTTTGTCACTTTTTTTTTTTTTTTTTGCTTCAGTCTTACAAATTCTATGAACTCCTAAAGATATCTAAGCTGGTATCTATTTTTCCTAAACACTTCAGTGAAGCTGTTTTATACATTTATAAGACAGATTGATTTGTTACATTCTTCATTGCATTCTGGAGTCCTTGGATCTCCAAAATGATTTTTAACTCGCATATATTAAGGTTCACTCTTTAGGCTGTAAAGTCCTGTGGCCCTAGGCAAATACATACTGGTATATAACCATCACTACAGTACCGCGCAGAATAGTTTCACCACCCTAAAAAGTCCCTTGCACTTTGCCTATTCAAATTTTCCTTCCTTACACCAGACTTCTTGCAACCACTGATGTTTTTGCCATCTATACAGTTTTCCTTTTCCACAATGTCATACATTTGGGATCATATAGTATGTAGCCTTTACAGGCTTGCTTCTTTCACTTTGTGATATGCATTTTACATTCATCAATGCATTCTTGTGTCTTGATAGCTCATTTATTTTATCCCTGAATAGTAATCCATTATATGAATGTTGTACAGTTTATCCATTTACCTATTGACAGACATGTCAGTCTCTTCCAGTTTTTGGCAATCACAGATAAAGCTGCTATAAACATTCATGTGTAGTTTTTCTGTAGACATACGTTTCAAATCAGTTGTATAAATACATATAAGTGCTATTTCTAGCTGTGTGCTAAGACTATGTTTAGCTTGATGATAAACTGCCAAACTGTCTCCCAAAGTGGCTGTACCATTTTGCATTCCGACTAGCAATAAATGATATTTTCTGTTTTTCTGCATTCTTACCAGATATTTATATATTCAAATTTTTGGATTTTAGCTATTCTAATAGGTATGTAATGGTACCTCCTTATTTTAGTTTGCAATTCCTAAATGATAATGATGTTGAGCATCTTTTCATATGTTTATTTGCCATCTGTGTATCTTCTTTGATAAGATATCCATTTGGATATTTTGCCAATTTTTAAATTAAATTGTTTATTTTTTATTATTGAATTTTAGAAGTTCTTTGCATACTTTGAATAAAAGTTTTTTATCATATTTGTGTTTTGCAAGTATTTTCTCTCAGTTTGTGGATTGTCTTTTTATTTACTTACAAGTGTATTTCACAGAGCAGACATTTGCAATTGTAATAAAGTCAGCTCATCCATTCTTTCTTCCATAGGTAGTATTAATATTTTTGTTATTATATCTAAAACTCATCACCAACCAAAAAGCTACCTCATTTTTCTCCTATACTTTATTCTAGAAGTTTTATAGATTTTTTTTTTTTTTTTTTGCATGTAGGTCTGTGGTCCATATTGAGTTAATTTATGTGGAAGGTATGAAGTCTGTACTTCTTTTTTTTTTTTCTGGCATGTGTATGTATAATTATTCTAACACCATTTTAAAGAGACAGACTATCCTTTCTCTATTGAATTACCTTTGGGCTCAATTTTTCACTATTTCCCTAGGAATTCTTTAATAAATTGTCCAGGAAATTCTTCTCTATTTCTAGTTTCTGAGAGTTTTTATCATGAATTGGTGTTGGGTTTTGGCAAATGTTTTTTTCTGTTTCACTTGGTATGATTATATATTTTTTCTTTTTTATAGTCTGTTGATATTGTGAATTTTATTGATTAAATTTTGAGAGTACAAAACATAATCCTTGTCCCCTTAGCTCTTACAGTCAAGTACAGGACTGAATTATATAAGAAATATGCTACATCTGTAGCATTTTTGTATTCTAAAGTCAAACATATGTTTTTTAGTACCTTTAAGTACTCATTAGATGTTTGATCAATGAATCAATGTATTGAATAAGACTTATCTTTTGGCAATATAAATTTAACACACTCTTCTAACCTTCCTTTAAGGGTAGAGATTTTTTTATATTGCAGTATTTGGGCTGACAGTTAGAATACCCTGTTAGATCTCCTATGGATTATACAGGATAAACTGGGTAGTGTGACTTCAGGTCTAAAAGATCAATAGGCTGTCATCTACTCTCTAATATAACTTTGCTTTGAAGAGTTCAGTTTAACTAGGATTGGTAAATTTTTTTCTTTGCTTTTGTATGTTTGATTTGAGCTGTTATTTTAATAGACATTTCTAATTTTTTTGCATTGGGTTTTAGATCTCTTTTCTTATATGCTCTTACCTTGTTCGTGGATTTTGAGGATGCTTTAAAAACCTGAATGAGAAAATGAAATATTGGTATAGCTCTCTTATAATATAAGATATTTGGAAAGATAGCCTAAGCTGATGAGGAAAAACTGTTGGAATGGTGTGAAATCAACTGGTACCAAATGAAATTGGTAAAGGGAGGAGTAAGAACCACCCCTGAGTCCTGGAAAGGAAGTGAAGCATGATGGAAGTTGATGGAAGGTAATGGAGAAAAGAAGGGCATTAGCCAAACATTACCCAGGTGATTACCACACTCTGGTGAAAATCGTTCAGTGGAAACACTTTTCCCCATCTATTTCAATTTTCCATGCAATTGGTCATCTGACAGCTGTAGTATAGCTTCCCAAGTTCTTTACTAAAAAGAAAAGATTTCTGAAAGATTTCAAAAGTATATTAGTAAGGGTCAAGTAACAGGAAATTAAAATTGCTTTGCTATTAATCTGTAAAAATAATGCTTTAGCATGTATGATTTCTATTTAAAACAAGTTTAGAGCTGTCTCTCTCTGTATTTTAGGGTCCATGTGCAGTATTGGGATCATGTCTGTAGTCCTCTGCCTGAACAGTTTTAGATAAAGCCCCACCATTTATGATGAAAATTAAGATATGCAAAAAGTATACTCAGTTTTGTAAAAAATCAGTGAGAGAAATTGGAAAAGCTTTTCTCAGGCAAGGGCAACTGATGGATTGTTGTTTTTTGCTTTTTTTTTTTTTTTTGCATAAGAGGAGCCGAATTTATCTGTCATGTAATATCCTTTGATGAAGTGTGAAGTTATATTGGGAGCTTTGTACACCAAAGACATAGACCATAACTGTGTCTCATTACTCCTAGGATTGGTCACATATGATGAATAATTACTTAGGCTCTGAACATTGTCATCTACTACTTGATACATGGCTGGATCAAATAAATAATACTTTAAAGGATGCTCTTATATTAATGTTGATAAAATTCAATTATTATGTTCTACAAGATCTTTGGCAAGAACACATGTATATAAACTTTGAATATTCTATCTCATCTAGAAATATCTCTTTGTATAGAAATAACCCCCGGAGGGCATTAGAGAAGGGCCTAAATATAAAGCAATTTCAAAAAAGACTTCAAAGAGAGTGTTCAAATTTAGTCTCAAAGGTCAATAAAAGGTTTTTGAATTATTGTTTTTCCCTTTTCCTAGTCTCCTGGAAAGGACTCTACCAAACAATGCCAACTTTTCATAGCGGAGAATCTTGATGTGGTGGAGTAGTGACTTTGCTGTCTTGAGCCTGAATGCACCATTGTTTACTATGCAACTTGAGCATATTGAGGAAAATGTTAAAAGTTCCATATTTGTATATAGGCAGTGCATTAATTATTGAAATCCATGGAAAATTCATAAACTATATTTGAGCAATTAAGTTTATAAATTACTCATGTCCCAGAAAAAATGGAGAGTAAAATATTAAAACCCAGAAAATAATATATATCTTTCAGCTATGTCAAATTTGATGATACATAACCATTGAAAAAATTTAAATGATACACATAAAATTAAAAATAAAAATCTATAAATTTTACAAACTAGAGCCAATAATTTATAATATTCACTTACTGTAAGAATAAAATCTTACTGAGAATATGAAGTGTTTTTTTTAATTAATAAATTTCTGAGATCCTCTATAGTGAATTACAATATTGTGGAATGTGGAAGAAATATTTGTATGTTTCTGCTCAGTTAAGAATTCTTTTTTCTGAACAAATTTTACTGACAGGCTGAGAGAGAAGTCTTAGAAGTTAAACTATAACTGAGTATCTATTCAGTGAGAACTCTATAGAGATTCACTACTCCAGAGGTATGTGTTTATACTCAAGTTGAGATGACAACTGACGCCATTTTAATATCCCCTAAATTGTAAGCTAGAGACACTAGTCTCATTTTTCCAAGGTTCATAAACCAGAATCCATACCAAATAAATTTGTTTACATTAGGGAGCAAAAGCTTTCTCTGTCTTTCTCAGTAAGGGAGAAGGGACAGCTGTTCCTTTCCTATTTAAGATTTACATTAACATTTTCAGTGTTGTTTGTCTATAGTACAAATTCAGATATGTGTATAGTGACATCTGGCTCTCATAACTTCACTTAAAGGGGAAATTTGGACATGAAGAACTAGAAACATTATTTACTATAAGTAAATAATAATCTATTCTGCTCTAAAAATCTGTGTTTGCATTTAAATACATATAATATATGTATAAAACATGTGTATCTTAATAGAGGTAAGTTTCAGTAAAATTTGGACTTAACTATTGTTTTCTGTCAGAGAAACTACTTGTTTTCTAATATCCAATTAATTACAGGGCAAGTGGGAATGTGTGTGACTAAGAAATAAATTACAGAAACATCCTGACTCCCAATTTACTACTATATAGATGCTTTTCTCTCCTGTATACCATAAAAAGGTAGAATCATATACCAAATATGGTCTTGAAGCAATATCAAATTATATGACTACTAAGCTCGTTTCCCTCATCTAAACTAAAATTTTTCTTATTCATTCTGAATTCCCTTTCACAATCAAAAGCATTAGCACTCACCTAATCAATCAACCTAGAAACAGAGTAGTCAACTTTGTTCCTGGAGAACTTTAATTCTCCTAAGTGTCTGTGGGTAATTGAAGGTGTCTAGTAATTTTTTGATAAATTTTCATTCAGAGTTTGATTCTGAGGTATGCTCTGTATCTTCTTTGATCAATGGGAAACAATGGGGAAACAGCAGAAACAATGCTATGCCAGTTTCTGGCTTAGACCAGCAGTTTTCTCTTCCTTGGATCCCTGTGTCTCCATGTGAGAAGCCCAACTACCTTCCTGCAGAGATATTGTGAGGTCAGGAGAGCACATAGAGAGGGAGAGAGCCCCCTAGTTAAGCCCAGTTTTTCTGCCATCACAAACAAGGGACAAGGCATGTGAGAGAAGTCGTATTGGACTCTCCAGACTGTAACATTCACAACTGAATACAACTAAGTGATACCACTCAATGCACATGAAACAGAAAAATCATTCAGGTGAGAACTTCCATAATGTTTGGCCTACAAAATACTGAGCTACAATAAAATTATTGTTGTTTTAAGTCATTAAATTTTGGGGGTAGTTTGTTACACAGTAGCGAATAGTTTGCTCTTATTTTTTTTTCAGAAGTCACCAAGTAGATACACGAGCCCTGCATTAGTAATCTATTGTTGCATGACATATTACTCCTAAACTTAATGCCTTAAAAAAAACAGTATTACCTCATTATGGCTGTGGATAAGGATTCCAGGTGAGGGTTGTTAGGTGGGTCCTGAGACTGGATCTTTTGAATTCTGTAATCGTGTTGACTTGGGCCAAAGTCATTTTAAGACTTGACTGGTGGTAGATCCCTTCCAAGTTTCTTTAAAAGATGGTTCACAGGATTCAATTCCTTGGTGATTGTTGAACTGATAGTCTCTGTTCCTCATAAGCCTATGGTACAATGTTTTTCTCGATTTTTTACCAAATGGGCATCAGCCAAATCAGGCAGTTTATATTGGTGTCATTAAAGCAAGGAAGAGAGTAAACAAGAAAGAATGAAAGAGAAGTGACTCCAGAAGTATGAAAGTCTCAGTTTGTTGTAACCTAATCTCAGAAGTGGCATCCCATTATCTTTACTTCATTTTAGTCCTTAGAAGGAAGCTACTAGGTCCAGCCCACACCCAAGGGTATTGTGTCACGCAGGGAGTGAAGACCTGGAGGCAGTGATCCTTGGGATTACAAAACTATACAAAGGGCTTTAGCCCCTCTTAGGTCACAAAATTATTCTCGTGAAAGTTGAGTTCCATAAATAATCTGGGATGCTCTATGGCTTCTCAGATTAAGTATTCAATTTATACCAATAATCACTCTGGGATGTATTTTATCTCTCTTAATAAGGGTTTCATTCCTTGTGTTTTTAAAAAAATCTGTTATAATTTTAAAAGAAATCCTTGTGCATAAATGCTCAATAACTGCACAAAGAAAAAAATTGCACATCATTCAGATGTATATTGCTAGTCATCAGATATGTTTGGATTCAAATGGCACTTTTTGTATAAATTGAAATGACTAAAAAAAATTTCTGGCTTCATTAACTTTGATATGTATACATGCTCACTATCTACACCCACCCTTGAGTTATCATATCCCACCCATATAGACATGATTTCATCATCTGCTCTGAAGCCAAGCTACCTGTGTTCCAAGCTGGCTTTGAATTTAACAGGCTTCATGAATTTGGCTAGGTATTTTTCTATGTTTTATCTCTGTTTTGCACAATTACATAATAATGGCTATGCCTTTTTATCCTTTCTATTAATATTTCTTATCCCATATTAACACCTCACAGTCAATATATCAACAAATCCCACTGTTAGTAACTGAAAATATATTCTTAATCCAAGCTTCCCTATTATTTCCATCACAATTTCCTTGTTCTAAACCACTGCTTTTCAGTTTAGCTCATGCCAGAGGCCTTGTAACTCTTCTGTCTTGTTTCCTCTCTTGACCTCCACCATTACCTTGGGCAGCAAATATGCATTTGAATGTGTGTCAGACAATGTCATTTGTTTGCTCAGAAACTTCCAGTGGCTCCTTGTCTCATTCAAAATAACAATGAAATTCTTTACCATTGCCAATAGCACCCTAGAAAGTCTAACCCTTTGTTATTCCCACATCTAATTTCCTTTTCTCCTCTCACTCACTTTCCATCCATACTTTCTTTCTTGCTGTTCATTCATCATTTTATGTGTGTTTCTACCTTTCAGCACTGCATTTGTCACTCCCCCCATCTACAGTGGTCTAAAGTGTTGTGTGATGCACTCAATTACTTTTAAAATTTTCTATCCAAATATCAACTTAACCGTGATACCTGCCCTATCTAGATATACTATCCTATTGCACCCTTGAATTCCTCTGCTTTCACTATTCTATTTAATTTTTAAAAATCTCTCATGACCTGTCATTATTATTTATATTGCTTATTTAGTTATTGTTTCTAAGTTTCACCCAAATACAAGCTCCATAATGTAAGGAACAGTATCTATTTTTTCATTGCCTATAAAATAAACATTTTATGAATAAATGGATATATTAATATATAGCTGAATAAAAACAATGAAGATGCATAAAATAAGAGATATTTAATTTGACAAAACCACATAGCATTTGTTCTGATTAAAAATGCAAAATTTATTTTATTATATAATATTGGAAGTAATCTGGATAAAAACTCCAAAAGCTAATTATATGATAATGGCAGTAGCTTTTTGTCCTTTATATCAATATTTCTCATTGACTATAGAGAATATTGGGATTCATAACAGAATAACACACGTTTGGAATGTAAATTTGTATAAGCTGTGCTAATGCAGTAGTTAGAGAAGCCATGCCCTAATATATAATAATATGGTACAGCATTTGTAAAAATGCCTATGATTCTTGTATGAAGATAGCTTAGGACATTATATAGGCGATATGGCTTTTGAAATCTATTGAGACATCCATATTAACAATATCATTTAAATTGTGCACAATGTGAATGAAAATTCTATTCTTCTTGCTGTTTGTTTTTTAATGGCACTAATATGTGTTAGTCAATCTAGCCTACATTTTATATTTTTCAAGTGATATGAAAGTCTTTAATTTTCCTTAGTATTTTAGAAAGAGATGATTAAAAACCACATGTATCAAGTACCTTGCTCTCCAAGAATAATAAAGAATGATCATAAATTGACAAGTAAAGAAGGCTGATTAAAGGATATCCATAGATTTGATTAAACTTTCAAGATTAAATTTGATCTTGTATCTTTATGAAATTGGCATTGAAGAAAGAGCTCCCTTTTCTAGGTTATGATTTTACAAAGTGTCATATAATTTTATATGCTATTTAAATATTGTTATTCAATAATACATCTCTGATTTAACAAAAAAAGACTTGCACTGTAAGCATGTGGAAAAAATATTATCTGTATAATATAATTAATTGCCTGTCCAAAGATCAGTGATCAGGATGCATGCTGATATTTCAATCCTGAACACTCTATATTAAAGATGGACTGCTCAATATATCTTTCATGTAAGAAGTTTATGAGGTTCCTTAATAACTTAGCTGGTAGTGTAAGACCTCACCATGTGAAATATCTCACAATGCTTCATTTCAGATATATGACAATGGCCCTGCAACACAGTGTGGCTAGAGAATGAGATAAGGTAGTTACGTTCATGCTCTCACTAGTGATTGTGCAAGTGAAAATAATTACTTCTGTATTTTTGACCTTTTGTCCTGGTTAGTACTTGACTCTCCAATAAATGAAGTGGCATATATCTTGCACCAAACTATAATAATTGGTATGATAATGCCTTTTTAATCTCAAGTTACACAACCTTTAGTGTTCATCAAGTCAAATGAACAAAATTTATCTAGAGGATTCAACTCAATTAGATACATCATAATCCATCTTCCAAAGCAATCAACTCAAGACATTATTATAATTATGCAACTATAATATCAAATTACTGAAAACTCATAGTTTGTGTATCCAACCAAAACTTTATGTAATAAGGTCTCTTTCATTTTATAGATTCACTATTCCTCTGTTAAAAGGACAAAAATATTAACCTTCTAACAATAGGACATAATTTTTCTTCCCCTTGAAGTAGTGACTAATTTGTACTGCTTAGCTATAATGTTTGGAATGAGAAAACTGGATATTTTCTCAAAGATAAGTCCCAGGTCAGATTCCCTTTCTTTATCTCCACTTTTCCATTATCCCTAACTCAATGTACCCTATGAATTAGCTGTTATTCTGTCAAATAATCCTATAATCCATATTGCCCTAGGACCCATATGTATATTTTTCTTCTGAATGTCAGCCCTGGCTACATTAATACTGGACTGTAAATTTTATTCAATTAAAATAAGAATTGTGCTAAATAATTTTGAAAATAATATTGAAATAATAATGAGTAATGAATAGCTTACATAGAGAGTTAAACTTGGGAAAATAGAATTAAGGTCAACTTAAAAATATATGTTGTAGAAAAAGTGACAAAATATACAAAGTATTTTATAGACCTGTATATTTTCTTTGCAGGAAAAACCCAAAATTATTAGGACATAATGCAGCATGTTATAACTGTTTCCCTTATGTTCCTTTACTGTAACTTCCATTTTTGTGAAAGTTACATAACAAATAAGTATTAGTAGTAAAAGTAAAATTATAAAGTACCATTTAAATTTGAAATAATCAAAAGAAAAGGGAGAAAAATTAGACTATGATAATTCAGGCAAGAGCTGTCAAAAAAGATGTTTGTGTAGTCATTTGAAGAAAGAAAATTACTTCAATCCTGAATAATCCAAAAGCTATGAAAAGACAAGGTTTGGGGGAAAACATCATCTATTGACATATTGGTTCTCCTTGCATTTCTAAGGTTTTGGGATATTCAGGGAAAGCTAAAGTGACGCAGCTAAAGTAATTCCATTTGAAGTATCTGGCAAAGGGAATATTCCAAGTAGCATTATTGTGAAGCAAGGTGCCACATATAGATTTAGGAAATTTAAGAGGAGGCGTCAGCAACACTAGGAAGTACTCTGTCGTCAATGGTAGCACAGAGGAATGAAAATCATTGGGTTCAGTGGTAAGTGGAGAAATGTATAGAAAATTAAACTGTGGAAATTAAATGACAAAGCATATTTCATTATGTTGTATATTCTATGGATAAGATGAGCTGTCTCTCTTTTACATTTATGTGCTCATTTGAAGCACATAACATTTGAAGGTATTATTACATTGTCTTTGGCATATTGCTAATGAGAAGTCCATATAAATCTAATTGTTATTGCTCTGTATTTTATCTCTTTTTTTCCATGTTTCAAATTTGGTTTTATAATTCGAATTTTGTAATTATACCATGATTATACTATTCTCAACAGTTATTCCAGGAATGCAATATTCTCTTTTAGTTTACTGTTTTTCTATGTAATGGCATATCCAGTGATTTCCACTTGGATCATCCTGCAATGTAGTTCTTATTCTATGTGTCTGTGAGCCAATTGTCCATTCAGCCAGTTGCCGAGTAAGGCTATTTTCAACTCTTTATTCAGGAACTGGGGGAAAATCAAAAAGTATGCTTATAGACCATTCAGATCCATTGTAAAGTGGATTGACATCAGGACTCTATCAATCACATGATGTTTATAAGTTTTCTCTATGACTTTAGATCACCAGGGTATTTAAAGTACCCAGGGACTATTGTAAATTTATAGCCTATGACCAGACATCCTGTGTTTTCTGGGATTTCCCTCAGCAAAGTTATCGGTCATCATGTTAAATGCTACAGATTACTTTAGGAAAGTTGAGTAGAAATAAAGTATATACTATTGCAGTGCTTCAGGATCCTCCGTAAAGGTGATTCAGAGCCTTTATATCATTCAAGTGGCTCTGCATATATGAATAAGCTCGAGACTGGAAATTCAGTGTGGGACACTGATTCACCATTTTGGTAACTCATGTTACATCTCTTCCATCAGGTCTAGATTTTTCTTTTAGTAAGCAGATTGAGCAATATTTTACTAAACAGCCCATTGACAATAGCATCAATAGACCATAACATTAAGTATCATAATTTGCTCTGCTGCCTCTTATTATAATGTTCTTACTTTATCTTAAGTTTGTGAATACTGTCACTTGAATTGCATGGCTCCAGGATCTCATTACCCACTCTGGCCCCAGAAAGCTAATTCCAATACTGACATCACCACCATAATCTTTGGTTTTCATAATATAGCAGTCATTGTGTTTTCTACAAATGCTAGAGTTCTCTTTACTGATATATATATATTTTAATGCTGATAAGGATGTCTTATCAACACTCAAATTTATATTTTTCGTGTGTGGTTGAATCTTTCACACATGACAAACATCCAAACTCCTTGCCTCCTAATTTTGAGTAAATTCTTTTACATTATCGTCTTGTATCTTCATTTAATCTAAGCCACTATCATAACTACAGCTTGATCCAGTGTTGTGCTATTTCTTCCCTGTTCTAATACTCTCGGAATCCATTCTCATGCATGATCCCTAGGTTTCGACAACTCTTCTCCGAGGTAACTTGCACAAATTAAGTCTTTTGGGGTATTCAAGAAAAGAGAGGCTAACCTCCACAACAGAGGAGGAAAGATTGCTTTTGTTAAAAGATCAAGTTATTCAAATCATAAAAATCTTCCCAAATACACTCAATCCAATTTCAAGGCTCCCACTTTCTCTAGAAAAAAATATTTTGATTTTCAATAAAAGACTTGGAAATACTTTGAGTTCATGTGCTATAATTCTGCAAACCATAAGATCAAAATGTGTGTCTGGTTTTCAGATCACTGGTCCTATCGTTATAATAGATAAAAAATACCACCTAGGTAGTAATGCGATTGTCTGGTCTCTAACTTGTCAATTTGAGTTCTTGAGTCTGTCATTTTCTTTTCATAAGCCCTTTAGCGCAGTATAACTGGGCTATCTAAGTTGTACTTGTGTTCATCATTTCCTCTATAATATTCTGATACAAAAGCCAGTTTGTCTCCAAAAGTGTCTGGAAAGGTGATAAGTCAAATAATTTGTTTTATAACTGAAGCTACATGCCATGAACTGCCAGTATCCCATTTTCTGCTTTTTATGCTTTTGAATCTGATCCAATTAAACAAATAATCTCACATTTCTATCTTGAAGGTTTTAGGATCCTTTTTCTTAATCAAATACTGTGTCAGTTATAAATTGGTCAAGAAAACAAACACCAGTGTAGATGTTTTAAATACAAAGAGATTTAGTGCAGGAAATAACAGGCTTTCAAGCATGTTGGAAGGGCTAGAACCTATTCCTACCTATCTGAAATGGCTGATTCATGGGAGGGTGCCCGAAGGTGTAAGAAGACTCTACCTCTATGTCTTCATGTCCCAACATAGTTTCTTTAATTGTATGGATCTATCCAGAACCCTGCTGGAAAGGAAATGTGAGAAATGCAGTTTTCAGTGTTTTTATCCTTTACACTGTTATGAAGTGCTTTGAATGGATGAGAGGGTACTAAGTATCAACAAATAATATATAATACAAGTCTCTAGGGGGCCTGAAAACAGTCCACAGGGCAGCCATTAAATTCATATTTTTACCATCATCTTTTTCAGGTACCTTTTTGACTGCGCTTAGACAGTTTTTCTTTCTTGAAAGATGATGCATATAATCTCTCTCTCTCTCTCTCTCTCTCTCTCCTACTCTGTCCCTATATTCCTCCATCTATTTATCAATGTATATTCAAGTATTCTTAAATAGTCATTGCTATAGGTTTTCTTTATTACCTTGGCCTGGAATCTAAGATCAAAAAGTATCTCATTTATTTTCATAGCAGTGGTTCTCAGCTACCCCTTACGGCTCCTGACTCTGCTCTCTGAGTGATCCTTTCTTTTTCATGAAAGGTTTGCAGCTGAGCAGTTTAATGAAGGTCAGGCAAATAGCCCAAACTGCAGATGCTGTAGTAGTCATGGAATCACTGCAAGAACAGATTAATAAAGCACTCTGTGCATGTTATGGAGTCATTCATATGGAAAATGTTTTATCTTTTATTTTGATTACAAGAGGATCATAAGGATTTTACATCCATGTAGAATTGACAACAATTTTAGTTAGTAGTTTTACCTCAGAATCAGTTAAGTTCATACATACACTCTGTCATAAGATAGTCCGAGGGTATCTGCACTGCCTAGACATCCCATGGAACATTATATTGATCCATTAAATCAGTGACATCATGCTGATCAAAGAGCATGATAGCAGTAAGAAGGGGCTGGTACACTAGAGACTTGGGTAAGCATGTGTACTTCATAGGGTGCAATATATTCTATGAAGATTTAGAAATATTCCCATAAGTGAAGTTTTTTTGTGGTTCTTATGGTCAGGGCATTTCAGGATATTTGTTCAAAAGTATGACAAATTTTATTTCCTATAGCAAGGAAGAAAGCACCATTCTAGAGGATTTTTTGAGTTCTATAATCAACATGTTTCACACCTATGAATATACTGCTTTGACCCCATATGTTGGGGAAACAAAAAAGTTTCCTGTTTTGAATGATGTCTAGAACAGGAAAATGCTCTGCAGAAGGTCCAGGCTACTGTAAAAGCAGTTCTACCACCTGAACCTCATGATCTCTCAGATCCTATTGCATTGGAGTTGTCAGGGATGGAAAAGATGCACCGTGGAGTTTATGGAAAACCCCAGTGCAAGAATCAGACTAAAGGCCCTTGGATTTTTGGAGCACGGCCATGCCACCTGTGGTAGAGGATTATATACCTTTTGAGAAAGAGCTCCTGATGTGATACTACCGTACCCTAGCATGTACGAAATGTTTGAATGTTAGACATCAAACAACCATAACTATAGTCTGTTTTGTGTTACTATAAAAATACATAAGACTATATGAGGATGGTTTTATATCTGGGTTCTCAGTTCTGTTCCACTGGTCAATGGCTCTGTTTTTGTGCCAGTACCATGCTGATTTTAATATTACAGCTTTGTAATAAAGTTTGAAGTCTGGTAAATTGATGCCTCCCATTTTGTTTTTATTGCCCAGAATTGTTTTTGCTATGCGGGGTCTTCTCTGGTTCCATACGAAGCATAGAATTAATTTTTCTACATCTGTGAAGAATGATGTTGGTATTTTAATAGGGATTGCATTGAATCTGTAGATTACTTTGGGTAGTATAGACATTTTAACAATGT
>RJWJ010008622.1:0-52825 GCA_004363605.1 Indri indri
AATATTTCATTGTATGGATATACCACAGTTTGTTTATCCGTATACCTTTAAAAACATTCAAGTTGCTTTCAGTTTGGGGCAATTGCAAATAAAGCTGCTGTAAACATTCACAAGCAGATTTTGTATGGTCATAACTTTTCAAATCAGTTGGGTAAATACCTAGGAGAGTGATTAGCTGGATCAGATGGTAGCACTATGCTTAGCTTTGTAAGAAACTGCTATCTTCCTAAGCAGCTGTATCATTTTGAATTTCCATCAGTAGTGAACGAGAGTTCCTATTGCTCCCTAGCCCTCACCAAGAGTTGGTATCGACAGACTGTTTTATTCTAGCCATTTTAGTAGGTAGGTAGTGGTATCTCACTGTCACTTCAATTTGCAGTTCTCTTGTGACAAATGATGTTCAGCATCTTTTCATATTATCTGCCAGCTCTAAATCTTATTTGGTGAAATATCTGTTCTTATTTTTTTCACATTTTTAAACTGGGTAGTTTTCTTACTGATGAGTGTTATTTGTATATTTTGAACACAATTTCTTTAATGGAAATGTGTTTTGCTCATGCTTTGTCCCAGTCTGTAGCTTGCATTTTAATTCTTTCCACAGTGTCTTTCTCAGAGCAATTTTTAATTTTAATATAGTTTAACTTATCACATTTTTCTTTCATGAACCATACTATTACTGTTGTGTTAAAAAATCCATCACCAAATGCAAAGCAATGTATGTTTTACCCTACATCATTTTTCTTCTGCCTGAAGAAAATCTTTTAACATTTCTTGTAAATAAGGTCTGCTGGCAATGAAGTTTATTTTGTTTGAAAAGTGTATATTCTCCTTCACTTTAATGAATATTTTCACTAGATTTATGTCTAGGATAATTTTCAATATTTCTTTCCATGACTTTGTTTACTTGGTGTCTGATCATAAATCTACTGTAATTCTTACCCTTGTTCCTCTGTATGCAATTTATTTTATTTTTCTCTGGCTTATTTAGATATTTTCTTTTTTTTCTTCGGTTTTGTTCAGTTTGAATATAATATGCCTCAGTATAGTTTTGGGGAATTTATTCTGCTAGGTGTTTTCTGGGTTTCTGGAGCTGTGGTTAGGTATGTATAATTAATTTTTGAAAGGTTTTGTCATTATTTTGAATATTTTGTCTTCTCCATTCACTCTTTCTTATCCTTCTGGTAATCCAATTATATGTACATTTGATATTGTCCTATAGTCTTGGATGATATGTTCTATATTTTTTCATTTTTTTCATTCTTTTCTTTACATTTCTGTTCGGGAAGTTTCTTTTGACCTATTCTCAAGCTCACCGAATGTTTCCTCAGCCATGCCAAAGCTATCTGTCCATCGAAGGCATTCTTCAATTGCTCTCCCAATGTTTTTGATTTCTAGTATTTCTTTCTGATTCTTTCTTATAATTTCATTCTTTCTGATACCATTACTCATCTGTTCTTGCATGTTGTCTATTTTCTCCATTAAATTTCTTAATATATTAATCACAGCTATTTTAAACTCCCTGTGTGATTATTCCAACACATGTGTTATATGTCTAGTTCTGATGTCTCTTCAGGCTGTGATTTTTCTCAGTTGTAGTGTGTCTTGTAATTTTTCGTTGAAAGCCAGACACATTGTATTGGGTACTAGGAATTGATGTCAATGGTTCTTTAGTGTGAGCATTTATGTTAATCTGGCTAGGAATTGGGTTTAATTAATGTTTGCTATAGCTATATGTGCCAGAGGCTTCAAATTCCTCTGATGACCTTGTTTCTATTTCCCCTTTTTGATTTGGGGCTTGCCAAAATAAATTCTCCTCCTCAGAGAGTCTGTGTCTCATAGTCCCTTCAGTATAATTGGCATAACTCACTATTAATATGCTGGAGTCCTGTTGGTGTGGTAGTAAGGTATGGAGGCATGGGTGTTCTATACTCTGCCAATTAAATCTCAGTTTTTTAATCTCCATGTGTCTAATGGTCAATTGGGCTTTATGTTACCTACAATAGCAGCTTGTGTCATTATTTAGGTAGAAGAGAGGGACCACTGAGGATGTGATTGGTCTCAAGGCTTAGGTCAAGGTTTCTCTGGAGGAAATCTGGCCACAATTACAAAGAGAAGTAAGGGTAGGAGCTGAGCAGGGTGGGGCTCGGTGTTCTTTAGGGAAGCCTGGAAATGAATCAAGATGTGGCAAATATGTTGGATTGTTGGATTTTTAGGGGGTCGAAGTAGAGGGAGAAAAAAACAAAATAAAATTATCAGTCTTTTAGCAGACCTGGATTTCTGGTTCATGGCTTACACAAGTGTCTCTTCTGGTATAACTTTCCCCCTTTACACAACTTAGATGTGGAGAAGGCTGGAGTGAGAGGCATGATCTTCCCTCACACCTATAGAATAAGGCTCTGGTAAACTCTTTCCCACTGCAGAGTAAGCCATTATGATGGGGAAGACTTTGGGTTTATTTCACAAGGATTATCTATTCCTCTCCCTGCCAGAGCCACAAAGGGATCTTTCTTGACTCTTTGCTGTGAGAATCTGGTGGGTTTTCTGGAGGTAAATCCTCTGAAAGAGAGCATCCTCCCAAGACTACAGCGCTTAGGAGTTTCTGTCTGGTGGAGGTCCTCATTGATCTACTACCAATTTGTCAAAATTATCATTTACTTGTTCCTACTGGTTAATGGCTCCTGCAGCTTCTGCTCCAGGAAAACAGATTTTGACTGCAACTCTCTGGATTCACTTGTCTTTCCAGACTTTGGAGTAGAGATTTGTCTTGCAAACTCAGTTTTCTGATTAGTTCAAAAAACTCATTGATTTTCATTTTGTCCAGCTTTTTTATTTTTTGTTAAAAATGATAGAAATGACTATTTTACAAGCTCTTTGTATGTTGAAGCTGTAACTGGAAGTTAAGCTATGGATTTTTAAACATCCAATTTTATCATATGCTCATGTGTTAGTGGTCTTTAAAGAGATATTGAAAGAAATACGTGTCAAATTCAAGTCTGTCTCTCAGGAAATTTTGTTACTTTCTAAAGCAAATTATAAATACTGTGGCACTCTTCCCAACTTTTATAAGTGGATCTGAAACCACTCTTTATAAAACTAATAAAAGGCCATAAGGTGGGCACTGTGGTAGGGGCCTGAACTCTGGAGTTACAGGCATAGTTAAAATACATACATACATACATATATGTGTGTGTGTGTGTGTGTGTCTGTGTGTGTGTGTATGTGTGCATGAATGTGTATATATAACCAGCCATTGTTCCCTAGCTTGCTTTCCTATAATTGCTTACTACTCAGGAGTCATGTAGCTGATGGTTATAAAGATTCTTAGCTTTCTTCATTGCTCCCATAAATAACGTTCCCTTTGTGAAACCTAAGGCTGGTCTTTGAGATATCTTGTAGACCCTGCATTCTGGCAGACCAGCTGACCCAATCAGACCAGCGGCCTATACCAAGGAACTAACTCAACTCTTCTTGCAACCTGGGAAATAACTCAGCGTGAAAAGACAATTTGTCTTCCCAACCCTGTAAGTTCATCCTCAATCAGCAGACCCAATTCTCTGGCCCTTTGCCTGCCAAACTATCTTTAAAAACCTTGGCCCCAAAATTCTCAGGAAGACAGATTTGAGAAATTCCTCCCATCTCCTTGCAGGGTGCCCTGTGATATTAAACTCTTTCTCGGCTGTACATCCTGCTGTCTCAGTGTATTGGCTTCCCCTTGAGTAGTAGTAGGCAATGAACCTGGTTGGGTGGTAACAGATCCAGAAACCAAATATGGGACAAATGAGCCCTTGAAACTGGAGAAGGGTGTGGGCTTGTGTCTGACACATTCTCTAAAAGGAGAAAACATGCATCCAATAGACTTCCGTCCTGTGATGTTTCCTGGCTGCTTTTAATTTTATCAGCTATTTTATGTTATTATATTCTTCCCATATTTTTTAGTTATCTTTTTCAAAAATGGTTGTTGCTGATTCCATAATTTGCATGTAATTATAATTTTTATGATGAGAAAAGCATACATATACAAAAATGGTTTTTAAATTATTTAAACTTTCAAATTTTCTTATAATTTATATTGGATTTATTTATGAAAATATGTCTTTCAAAAATGCCACTCATTTATTCATTCTGTCTTTACTTATTTACCAATCAAGAATACAGAATACCTATTATGTGCCAGACATGGTTTAAAGTGCTTTTGGGAATAGAAAGATGAATAGTTCTGAAGCAGATCATTATTGCTGGTGATGTATTTTAAGTATCTTATATCTAATAAGATATAAAATGTGTGCTTTTTGTCTTACACAGTGTTTTTCTTCTAAAAAATGTATTATAGAGCACCTTAAATGGAGAAAAATATTAACACAGTAAATCAGTTTTAACCTTATTAACCTAATGTTTACATTATTACTCTTTGTATAATTTTCAAAAGAAACAGTGACTTTTGAAGAAATAATTGCAAAGATTAAACAAAAATAGGATAATCTAGATCTAAGGAAGCAAATGGTCTTTCAGAAAGTGCTTGAATATTCAGAGCTTTCAATGAACTGTGCAGCATGACTTCATCTAGGAAAATGATAGTCAAAGATGATACAAAAATATCCAATTTCACCCAATTTGCCTATGAGAATCTAGAAGTGACTGCTCTCTAACAAGGCCTATATAACATCTCCAGGAATTTGTTCCCAGCTTAATTCTCTAAGCAATGGTAGTTCACATTTTAAAAGAAGCAATGAACTGTTTTTCCAGAGGCAACCTTGACTGCTTTGGGATTAAAACCTGGATATCCTGCTTGTTGGCTCTAAGATTTTTATGTTGTGCAACCTCAGGGGTCACTAATCACATTTTGTAAATAATCTCCATAAATTAAGAAAATTAAAACTATCAAATTTCTTCTTTACTTCGAAAGAACAATTTTCTTCAACCTGTAGTTCCAGGATGCAAACTCCTAATACCAGCAGGGAAAGGAAAGTGATCGTTTTGTGAAGATGTTAAAGGGGATAATTCATGGTTTAACAATTGCTACATGTTCAGAAGAAAGTTATTTTTACATTAGCTTTCACATGCAAAATAAATCACCTTTAGACGCTCTGTCTCCATGTGCAATGTTCATTTAATCGTTAAAACAAAAATGGCATCAAAAGTACAACAAAGTCTCAGTGCTATTTTCTCATGATACTTAGTGAACATACAAAATACATAGAGTAGGGAAGAAGAGGGAAGTAAAAATGATTATAATGTGATGCTGTTATGTAGTATTTGTAGTCATGAGTTTGTTGGTTCAGGTATTTCAGATAAAATGGAAGAAATACTACAGCTGCCATAGACCTATCTCAACACCTCCTGGAAGGGTTGATGTACAGCCTCCTGGCCCTGTTGGTGGCCAGTTTTGATGAGCAAAACTGGCCAAGTTTTATTACACCATTCCAAGGAGGGGAAAGAGAATCATTTTCAAGTACACACACACACATACACACATACTAATAAACAAGATGAGGCAGAGTTTAATTAATTTCTTAGCTTCTTAGCATCTATTCACCTTAGTTCCAGTAACTGCAGTTTAGGGATTCACTCCCTTTTCATTTTTATTCTTGAGTTTGGGTGGGCTCCATCTACCCCCTGATACTAGAAATAAAGCACGTATCTTAGACTAAGTTAATCAGTTAATTTCATTCTCCTCAGAGACAAGTTCATGACATGCTTTGAGACCCAATTAGATGCAGTGGGTCTCTAGCTGACACCATCACAGGAGTGACTCTCATTTTATTTTCTCCTGAGGATTTGAGAATGAGTTCATAGAAACCAAGAGACCAACACAAAAGCAACACATTTGAGAGGCTGAGACAAAGTAACCAGGTCCTGATGAGGTTCTTTGAGAGTTTGTTTAAAGCTGTGGCTAAAGACAGATCTATCCCTAGACTTTTTAGTTACATGAGCCCACGAAATTCCCTTTTTAATTGAACCAATTTGCATTGAATTTTCTGTTACTTGAACCAGAAACAGCCCTAAATGGTACTGGAAAAAAAAAAAAAATCTGGGGAAGAGATGATCTCATGGTAGATGCAAGCAGACAATTGTGTAAGAATCCAAGAGACCTAAATAACAGAGCACATACCCCAGTTAATTCTTGATTTTTCTACTCGAAGTGCCAGGAAGAGAATGATGTCTATATATCATCTAGCAATTTTTATTTAATTGAGTTATTGGAAACTGTTATTACAAAATATATGTGACTTGATGACATGGTCACATGTAATATAAATGCAATGACTTAGCACCTGAATGTTAAGATTTTCTTTTTAAAATTCTTTTTATAAAAAGAGAATTCTAGCTAAAAGATTGTGCATTGAAAGCTCCCTATTCTGTTACTCGTGGTCTCAACCAAATCGCCTTTCATGTGCTCGTTATTTTGTTTTGATGCCATCAAATGAATTGCTCAACCTCATGAGAAAATCCTTTGAAATGGCCTCCTGAAACAGCACAGAATACGATTCTAGCATGAGTATAATTATGTACAACACAGCAGTGAAACCGAGGACATAAAATAAAATAGCTGACAACACTAAGAAGTCATAATTTCAGCTTGTTATATACACTCTCATCTTAAGGAGGGTGATTCAAAATTCCTTGCAACTTGCGTCATTTCTGAATATGAAGGACTGCAATATACAAAGCTAAATTTGTACTTCTTTTAATGGACCATGAAGCTAATTCCAGCTGATGAAGACTGCAGTGCAATATCCTTCCTTCTGAAGCACTAAACAGAACAGACAGGTTTTGTGAACTTCTGCTTCTTATTTTTACTGTCACTTTTCACATTCCCTTTGATAGCTTTGGCATGGAATGTTTTTTAAAAAAGTTTTATTATCCTATATTACTGGAATAATATTTACCTGCAGAGTTCTAAAATCTGATGCACAAAAATCCAAGCATTTTTAACTCTCCAAACCAATCATATACCATCTATAATCTCTGACCAGCCAAAGTTCAGTGCTTACAAGAAGTTGGGTATCTTCTCTCTAACGACCAAATCGGCAGACTCCCAATTTTCTGGGATGTGTTAAGAACAACATCCTGAAAACCCACAGTAGCAAAGAGCCATCAACGTACTAAGCAGAAAATTGCCACCCGACTCATGACCAAGTATTTTTTAGTGTCAATAGATGAAAGCCAAGAAATTGGCTGATACCAAATGCAGCTTAAAACAAAAGGACACTTTCTTTGCACCCTGAGAAAGGAAGCCATATTAAGAGAGGCTTACTTACCATTTTACCATTTTGTTAAGGACGTTCCGATAAGATTGAGAAAGCAGTAGGACTTACCTGGAAGAAAGAAAAAGAAGAGATTAAAACAATAAATAAAGAAGGACAATAGTGAAGATGTATTTTTTAAAATACATTCTAAGGTGAAAAAAGGTAAGCCCAGACCATCTACATAGGAGTAAGTCAGTATAGGACAGAGGAGAAAAATAAACGTCTTTAAGCTGTCATTGCCCTTATCCAACTCAAGAAGAAATACACAGAAATCAGATATTTATTTTATATAATATGTGTAACAGAGTTCTCCATATTAGCACAATCCTTAATGAAATTGAAAATGGAGCCTTTCTACTGCCTCTCAGAAGATGTAATTCAGAATGGTAAATGCGGAGACTAAGTACCTTCAATGGCCTCAGGAATAAAATCCTGAACAGACACTGTGCTTCCTTAAAGAATTTTTCTAGGTTCAAATGAACTATCTTGCTTATGGCTTTCAGACTTATCAGGATTCAGAGCAGTTACATTTTTCCAATATTGTTAAAATTTTAAGTAGTTTTTGCCCCTTTATTGATTTTCGTACAGGGCACACAACAGGTTTAGCAAGACACAGAGTTTGTAATATTAATAGTTTCATTTTAACATTACCTCTTAGTCCCTGAGAAATCTAAAAAAAAATACTTCATATGTCTCACAAATCTTAAAAATATTGATGTACTGAGAAGTAGCCATAAATATTATCAAATGCTTTAAAAAAAAAACTCAACCAACATGCAGATGGCAGTGAAAGAAAAAAGCTCTCTGCAAAGTTGGAGTGCTCATTCCAGGAGTTCTTGTTTTGTCTGTAAATCAAGTCTCTGTGATCGCTTACAGGTAATAGGGTAGACAAATAGACACCTACCAACCTGCTGACAAGATACCCTATTCCCCCAAAGTGGAAGGAAGGAGCAAAAGGAACAAAGAGCTGAGTTTCCTCTTTAAAGATATTATATGATGCAAGGTCGATTTATGGAAGTCTTACTACTAAAATCATATGTAGAATTTCCTAGCCAACTAGACAATTGTTGCTGGCTTTGTCCTATCTTTTGCAAAGGAGACTGAGGCAGCCCAGTGAAATTTTATATGTTAAGCTTATATTAAATTTCCATGTTCTTTTCCATTCCTTCCTTCTAGAGGGATTTATTTCATTGTAAATTCTCTGTTCTACTAAACAAAAAAGTAAGAGAGGAATCAGAAATGCAGGCAGAAAAATTACAAGCCTTTTTGTCCTTGTTTCTTTAAACTAGCCTAAATTTCTAGGTGCTGAGAGCATATACGCATGCTCACCTTTCACATCATTTCACATTAATATATAAATGGCACAACTAGCTAACGCGCATCTCCCCAGGTCCGCCATAGAGAGCCTCTTTTCCTGAACTAGAATTGAGTGAGTCTTACAATAATGATTAAATCCCCAAACATATTTCTTTAATCCCAGGAAAGATACGCATTACTAATTTATAATTGAAGCGCAGGACACAGCAAAATGCATTGCATAAATGAATGTGTGTCAGGACCCGGATAGCATCTAGGACTTGGAATGCCAGATCTCCTAGTAATTGAATGCATGTGGAACTGGTGTCTTCCTTCTAATCCTGTGTAGCTTTATGATATTAATTTTTAAGAATGTTCTAAAAAGCATTTCAGCATGATTTTTTTGATCCACTACATAAATTTTAACAAATATTCCTTTTTTAGGTCTAAGTAAGTCATCTGACATTTTCTACAGTCAATCTGTTTGGCAAGCCTTCAGGCACCCTTGCCACCTTTAAGGAACTGACATCAGAAATCTCTGTAGTTTTATTAAACAGTCCTTGTACAGTGATAGGTACCATTGTTCCAGTTTAGTGACTAGCAGGTACACTATTCCAGATCTATTCCCACAATTATCTCTCTATGAGACCGTTAACCAATGACACTTTTTTTTTCAGTTTAAAATACTGAAAGTCCATTGTATTACTGACAACATCATGCAGTTTTCCTGTTGGTTAGCAAAGGCTTCACCCGCTGGGAAATGGCTGGATCGTAAGCAAAGCCTAACTCAGAGCCATGGGTAGCTATTTCATTTTAGTTCACACGAATAAATTGCTTTATTCACTTATGTGTCTATGTAAGCCTGATCCCTAAAAGAAACGGTTATTTGAATGTTATCTTAGCCTTGAAATATGGGTATGCACACATATATGCACATATTTATTTTAGGGGGTTAGGGATAAGAATCATCCTGCCCTGTCCTATTATTTTAAAAGCACGTAGTATTAGTAGTTTATTTCTATACATTCAGAGTAAATAAATAGTTATACATCTTAGGCTAGTAGGGGAAGGTTTATTTTCAAGCTTGTGTTAAGAAATTTGGTAATAATTATTGGAGAAGTGGATAAATACTTTTTTCCAGATGATAATTTTGTGATGGAAAAGTTATCTCATTGGCTATCACTATCTGGAATATTTTACATTTTAATGCTCAAAATTCAGTATTTTGCTACATCACAGTGCACAATATACTAATCATCGTAAATGACCAATCGTTTAAGAGTGGATACTCTAATTGCTCATTAATTCCCTAATTAATTGGCATAAGCCAATGTTAATGTTATTTAAAGAATAGTATCAGTCCTTGGGGTTTATTTGGGCTTGCCCTGGGGAATTAATTAGGCAGATGGTTCAAATTATATTTGCTCTCCAACTTCCTCAGGCACCAGTTAGGTGGCTGCCTGACACTTTGTGCTCTCATCCAGCACAGTGGGGCAGATGGACAAATGTAAGTAGCCCACAGAGTATACCACTTCAAGGCTGTCATCTACCTCTTCTCATGCTACTAACAGTTCCTTCTCATCTACTTGGTGAAATAAAATCTCTACTCTGTGGATTTCAAGGCCTGCCTCTGCATTGGTCTATGACACTTAAATACGTCCATCTCTCGTGTGTCTGATTTAGGTCTTCTGTTCCACGCAGGTTGATTTACACACTTATAGAGTTGTCCCTTTTGTGTAGTCAGTTTTTTTTTTGTTTTCTTTTTTCCCCCATGTAGTTCTCTATCCTCCTCTCTCTCCCCTCAGCCTTTCTGCAACCCTTTGGTTCATTTTGAATTAATTCTTACCCTTCAACTCTAAAGATACCAGATTCCAACCCATATCAGCTGCTCCTGCCCAGTGACTCCCAGGGCTTCAACGTCATCTCCTGTCACTTCCTGTCACATCCTCTCTTTTGTTTCAGGTTCACAGAACTACTTGCAGTTCTTGAAACATGCTTTGCCCTTTGATTTCTCTGTATTTTTGCTTATACCCTTTTTGAAACTCAAAAGTAAAGTTTTCTCATTTTCCAAGGTTAATTTACACCTTCGTTCTCTATTCTTCCTTAATTTTTGACATTTTATCATAATTTTAACCTTCACAATATTTTATAATTAATACTAGTAACTAGCATCTCATATCCCTCGAACATTGCCTGATCCATAGAGAAAATTCAGTAAATGCAGAGAGAATTCAATCAGACTTAATCTGTACTGGATTTTGAGTTCCTTAAGAGCAGGAGTTCAGTCGTGTTTGTTGTTTTGATCTTCAGTGTAGAGCACTGTGTTTGGACCAGACGTGATATAAAATAAGGGGATTATTGGAAAAAAAAAGAAGGGAATTATTGGAAGAACGGAAGGAAAATCTTTCACTGTTGGTAACTTCCATAAATATCTGTCATTTCTAAATTCTATTAGAATAGAATTCTATATTCTATTCCATTTTGGAGATTGTGTCCACGCTTAATTATTTGCCTTCCTAAAAATACGTTGATGGAAAATTAGGAAAGTAGGTATATCTGCCCAAACAACACAGAGCTGGACACCTGAGACATTGCTACAGGATTCCACAGTAGATGCAGTTGTTGATGATAAAGACATAAATAAAGTCGTCCTGTTTGTCTCTGGCTTCTTGCATCCAGTTTGCTTATAGTACATTAACTGTAAAAGTAAGCTAAATCCTTTTAGTTTCATCTGCTATCTTATTTGCTAAAATTATCTCAGAGAATTGAGGAGATTTTATTTTGAATATCTATATTCAAAACTCTCCACTTAACTACCAACATCTTCATTTTGCATTATGTAGCCTTGCAAAAAACAATTTCTTTTGATTCTTGACATCAAATGCTTTAAAATACATTTGTTAAATCTATCAATTACTCTAGAATCAAAAACAAAGAAAGCAACTGCTTAAAGAAAAAGAAAAGCTGCAAAAAGGAGAAATATGGTTTATTATATCTTGATTACAATCATTAATAGGATTCAAATGCAGGTTTTGTTTTTGTTTTTAATTAGGTTTGCACAAGCCTGCCTCTCTCTTTCTCCTTTCTTTTTCATCTAACTCTGTTTTTTACAAAAACATAAAACAGGAGATGTACATAATGCATTAGTAGCCAGAGGATGATCCATCTGGAATTTTGATCTCATACCTTCTTGGTCTTTTTAGCTTTAGCGATTTTTGCCTCCTCTAAAAATAACTGAAAAACATGATACCTCACACAGTGGGTTTTGTTATTATGAAGAATGGGTCTACTTCCAAGGTCTCGATATTATAGTTTTATCTCTTTTCCCCCTTCATACCTCCTTCTCTTACTCTCTTCCCTCTCTTGAGTCTGTTCCCTGCCCTCATTGTGAGACAGACTCCATCAAACCCAGACAATCCTCAATGCTGTTCAGTTCTCCTCTGGTGTTGTTTTCCTACAGACTTACTCTTGTGCCATACATGGATCAGTTATTCAAAAATTATCCCTATAGTAGCCAAAATGCAGAATAAGCTTTTGCAAGTATGCTTCACTGAAAAAATAACGATCAACATGTTATAGGTGTTTTGAGAAGAAAAATAAGTTCTATATTGGTTTTATCTAAATGGTGTTATTTTTGTTATATTCCTGTATTTGAAGTCCCAATATATATTAGCCTACTTAAGTTCTAAGTCATCTTCAGTAAGGAATGTAGATTAATTTGATCTAACTCTTATTTTCCAAGTTTTTTGTGGCCATGGTGATATTTTTTTAACCGATAACACCTTCAGTAACTTATGGTTCATACAGCACAGCTTGGTAAATTATGATAAAGTAGAAAAAAAACCCACCGAATTTTAACTTAGAAAATCAGAATGCTGCTACTGATGGTATCAGTAGCTAATATATTAAGTATTTCAAATATGCCAAGTACTGTTGTAAGTGATTTACTTGTATTAGTATACTTAATCTCACATAAAGCAGATAAAGTAAGTAATATAATTATCTCCATTCTACAGATACAGAGACTAAGACCCAGATAAATTAGGTACTTGCCCAAAGTTACATAGCAGAACGGGGATTCAAACCTAGGCAATTAGGCTCTCGAGTCTAAGATTTTAGCTATGCTGTTATTCTGCCTCTCTTCTCTACCAATTGGGTAATAACATAAAGCAAGTTACTTCACTTTTCTAGGTCAAGTTGTTCATTCATCAAACAAGCAGATTAATGTTATTGGACATGGCTGTTATAAGGAATCTATATTTAACAGAGCCAAATGCAGTGTCTGAAATATACCGTTGGTACTCAGAATACTATTTATTAAATAAGACTCAGGAACTCTAGATTTGCTTATACTCCTAGCTGGGTACACACAGCTATTGGTTACTGATCATTATCAAAGGAACAGGCATGAAGCTGTGCTGAACTGCTTGAATGAAAATTCTTACTCTAGAACTTCAAGTGGAACTTTAGAACTAGCTATTCACTAACCTTGGGCTCACATGTTGATTGTTCATTGCAATTCACACCACACACATTTCCAAGACTGTATACACTCCTCAAACTGGGGCAGGATCCAGGCGATGATTCAGACGTGTCAGGTGAGGAGCCCCCAGACAACCATGCACTGGCCGCGTTGCCATTTCACCCAATGTCATTTTCCTGTCGTGATCTTTTCTTGCCCAAAAGACTAAAACTCCTTATGTAATTCCAAAGTTAATATCTAAAATATGTGTAAATATCTCTAACTTCAGTCCATATCCTTCTACTTCCTCGAGGATATGGCTCCATCAACCCCTCCATTATCTTGTGCATCCCCTTCTCTCCCTCTCTCCCCCTCCTTTCTTGTCTCTCTCACACACAGCACGTTCCTGCCCTCAAGCCATATCTGCGCTATAACCCTACCACCCACCGACACCAGGACACACAGCAAAGCACGCATATTCCCTTCCTTTATGATATGATTCCTAGTTTTTCTATATTTTCCCTTTAATACCAAACTTCTCAAAAGAATCTGTTTACCATATTTATTTCCCCACCAAACATTCTCTTCAACGCTGTGCAACTCAGTTACGCTCTCATGATCTATAAAAACCACTTTTCTCAAAGATACCAGCATCTACCTACTTGACAAATGCAATGGCCTCTGCTAAGTCTTGATTTGTTTTGGCCACTCTGCAACTTCATTATGTCCATCTCCGTCTTGATACTTTCTTCCTCCCAGCTATCTGAGACTACAATGTTTTTGATCCTATTTCTATCATTTTAGCCAATTTTTATCTATCTGTTCCACTGGCTTTCACTCCTCATCTTGCATTTTAAATGCAGATTGATTCTTATGGCTCTGACTTTGGCCTTCTGTTCTTTTCATATCACTCTTTTGCTAGGACAATGTCCACTCCATGACCCTAATGATCACTTTTATGCTGATGGTGCAAGAAACTACTGAATTGTAACTGTAAGGAAAGTAACCATATCTAATTCATCTTTCTAATTTGCAAGGTGTCTAGAATAGCACATTACACATACTGTGTGTGTATGTGTTTCTATATTAATATAAAATGAATGAACAAATTATTTCTTTGATTTAATGTTGTCAAATAATCAAAATATTATATTCAGGCATGGAATATTTATTACTTTCAAATGCTAAAGCAAATGCCTGGAAATTTCTGTCCTACCTACAGATAGTTTGATTGGTTCATATTGTTCTCTTTAGGAGACTATTTCTGACAAAAACCTCATAAGGTTAAAACTAGTTGTCCTTAATTTTGCATCCACTCCACACATCTTTGTAGCTTTAAAAATTTTCAATAACTCCAGATTGTTTACTCCGTCTAGGTAACAGTGAGTGAAATTTAAATGACACTAAACTGTATCTAAAATGAGGTAGTCAGGGTTATCAATGCTGAAGACTCAAAGAAGAATAATAAAAACTTATAGCATTATAGAACTGAAAATAATTTTTAAAAAGGCATCCACAGGAAAAACATCATGTTCTCCCCAATGGGATAAAATGCATACACTTTTACTACAATTGTGAGAGAACAGGAAATAGCAGTAGCTACAAAATGAAAGAGGGTGTGAGAGGGGTCAATTTCATTTTCTTTCTCTCATGTTGCAAGCCTGGAGTACCTTACTTTGGAATATGGTGACATCTGGATTTGCTTCATTTCTATCCAATCAGTAACTAAGTGGCATGCATTTCAACACTGTCATTTAAAGAAACTGACTGTGCATTTCTCAACACATTCTTAAAGAAAAAAAAAGATTTGAAGAAATTCCTATCAAGAGACAGTCTTAAAATTCAGTAAAGTACTCAGACACAGCTACCATCAATGAACATTTAAGCAGTTATTAGTAACCAGGGTGGGATACACTAATATACACAGTAAAGAAGTAAAACAAAAACCTAGCAGTTCAGGCTGTATGTTTGTAAGTGGGCTATCTTAGTGTTGAATTACTTGAAAATTCAGCAAGAAATTTCCCGAAGTCCCAGAAAAAGTAACTCATCCACATGCTCACAGATTTGCCTCATTGTCACACAGTGCCACGCAAATAAAATAGGCATCCACTAAATATTTAGTTTCTGCCTTTATTCCCTTCCTCAGAACATGAGATAAGAGTTCCTCACAATGAGGACATTCGTGTACCTAAGTGTAGAAGTCCTTGTATTGCCCCCATGGCTGATATAATACGCAATACGACTTTATAAAGTACTTTCTGTTCCCTTGCCTCATAATTATCTGCACACCTCTGTAGAGTCAGAATCATTAGGCTCCCTTGACAGAAAAGGAAATAGGTCTCAGGAAGGTTAAGGACTTGTTCAAAGTCTCATGGCTGAATTATTTTCAAGGGATCATCATGTTTCTAACAGATAATCCATTAGAGGGCTCCTGACCCAAGTCCTGGAAGTCTTCCAGGTCTCTAGAGTTGCAAGAACCAAGACAGCCCAGGCAAGACTGAATATAGACCATACACACCCCCACACATGCATTGTCACACAGTCTTAGTGCAGAGACTCTTGTGATTATTGCAGCAAATACCAAGACAACATATCAGAACTTTTTAAAATTTGTCAATGATTTTTAACTTGGGTACAAATAAATTAAACTCAGTAACTATGATTTATAAGAGCAAGACTATATGGCAGTAAAGAAAATATGCAGGTTTCACAACTTGCCAAGATACAGGTACAGTCAGTATATTAGAAAAATTCAAATGGCACGTGCATTTCTTCAACACGTATGTTGACAGGCACCCTGCAGTGGTGCTGGTGCCAATTCCACCTTCCAGGCTCAGGGTGGTGGAGGAACATCAGTGAAGTGAGTAAATATGGGTACATGAGAAGTGAGTGAGACAACAGTTCCAGGAGGGTTTGAAGTTATCAAATTCCAGTATTTATTGAGGTCAAGAAACATATCAACCAAAAGAGGATAGAGGCATATTAGTAAATCAATATCTAAATTTGATAGAGTGGTTATGAGAGTTTGTGTAAGAAGAAATGAGAGGGAACATACAAGGATGGGTGAGAAGAAGCTAGCACGTGGAGGCTGGAAAACCAGGAAGTGTAAACTTAGAGAAACTGAGTGGTGGAGAGAAGGGAAGAAGTAGATGCAATAAAGAGAAGCCAAATTGTAGGAAGAGCAAGTGGAGTATGTGGCTGGGAGGAGAAGGAAGTGCTAGAGTTTGATAGTGAAGAGAAGAGAGAAAAGAAAGCAAATGGTTAGGTCACTCTCAAGATGCTTGGTCAAGCTGCGACTTAAGAACATTAAATGGTAGAAAAAAAGAGTAGTTTAACCAGCATTGCAAGGGAGACTATTCAAGAGGTTAATTGAGGTATGAGAAGAAAACAGTGAAAAAAAAAGACCAAAAAAAGACATCCAGCCTTCTGCTAAATTTGTCTCTCTTAATCCTTAAACTCCATTTTGCTTGTATCTCTGAACATTAGAAAAGGGAGTACTGAGAGGAAAGGTGGACAGGCTGTGTATTTGAGCATTTGGTAAAACCTCAATTATATTCCATTCCTAATCCTGTGTCATTAGGAGGAAAATGGTACATTTGGAGACCACTTAGATATGAATGCCTGCAACCTTCCTATCGGACCTGCTGACTTTCTCTTTCTTTCTCACTCTCTTTTAGTTGCTGTAGCAAATAGTGCTGAGATACGATTTTCAGCCAGGCAATCTAGCTCTGGCATCGGGGGTCCCACAATAGCCTGGTTGGAGACCCTCAGAGTCTCTAATATTATTATTTTGGGGCAGAGTCATTATGATGATAACTGGGAACAAATATCTCTGTTCAGTGAAAAGAGAAAAACAAAACAAAGCAAAACAAAAAAGACCCCTTCCATCCAACATTTAGATAAGCCTACAGCTGTAACAGAAACCCAAAAGAGGAAGCTTATCTAATTAAAAGTTAAGGTTAATTCTTGAAATTGGTGGGGATAATTAAAGAATGAAAGAGGCTAACTGTGTTTGAAATTACTGAGTCAGATCCAATCTTTCTCTGGGCTCCATACAAATGTTGCATTATGTGTAGCTTCACATGCTAGTCAGGGATACAGTTTACGATTTTTACTGTGGTTCAGCTTACAATGTGCCATTCGAACCTAGGGTATCTTTCATTTGCATTTTAAAATGGAACCTGTAACTAACAATGAGCCAAATATCCTACATTCCTCGTTCTTAGCGTGAGTTTCTTTGGGGCCTGTGCTTCCTCATTCAGCATCAGGGGTAGTATTCAGTGTACTGAGAAGCACTTTATCTATCTTCAAAGTCTGAGAGTCCTTAGAAACTGACTTACCTTGGTAATTCACAAAGAGCTCAATTTCAATACATACATGTGCATCCAATACAAGCAATAATTAGATAGTATCCTCTCGTATACCACCCCCTCCTCAACAGAAACAGCAGAGAGATCGTTTAGTTGTATGATAGAAGAAGTGTGTTTGTATCTGCCCACTAGTAGAAGGTATTTTCAACCCATATTCCAACTAGGCCCAATCTAATTTAAGAAAGAAAATAAGGAAGCAGAGCCTAGACGCTACTGGCTAGAATCCAGAATGCTCAGATTAGAAAAAGGTGAACTGGGGCACAGCACAGCCATTCCTGGCCTAATAAGGAGGGCTGGCTGCCAGCATTATGCAAAGCTCATTGGAAGGAAGCAAAGCCTCCTCGGCAAAACAGTGATAATGAATTAGAATTTTCTGAAAATACTAATAAGAACTCAATACAAAGACCTGACTGATTTCAGCATGCATGAAAGGGACAAGAAGAAGGTGCACCATACTAAAGGTGTGCGGAACTTAAGCAATCAAAAAAAAACAAAAAAAAACAAAACAAAACTGAAAATGGATGAGAAGGGAAATTAATCTCTTGCCTATTTCTGTCCACGGGTTTTAAGCAGTGTGTGTATTAATAATTAGTTTTATGTATATGCTATTTGTGCAATAACTATGTGTACTTCTCACTGCATGTGTAGGTTGAATCTTTGTCAACTACTATATTTGCTATTGTCATGAAGTCCTTAGTTAAAGTACTCTCAGGTGCTGTTACAGACAGATGCCTGGTCTGGGTGGAGCTCTCTCAGTAGCAGTAGAAATTCTGGTGCCCAGAGTGGCAAAACTAGAGCCATGATGCCTTCTACACAGTGCAGCCCCAACAATAAAATTACTCCTGGCTAGGTTTGTATTTATACGTGTGTGCAAGTGTATGTGAAGTCACTAGTACAAAGGAGGAAGTAGACTTGGAAGGAATGTCATATGATAATACTATCTTGAACTTCACTAGAAAACTAGCTTTATTGCCAAGAAAACTTACATCTTAGTATCAAACACCTCTTTTAAAATTTAAAGCTGATAGCGCTTTCAGATATATAAAAAGTTCAAGATAACATTTCTATTTTTTTAAAAAAATTGTTATCCAGTGTAAAAATAGTTGTGCACACAAATATCAGGAAAAAATATAAAACTGTAAAACTAAGTGCTAAATTACAGGGCTACAATCAATCCAGAAACATTTATTGATTCCTAACTCTATGCAAGTGGCAGGGGAATAATTGTGTAAGACAGGCTTCACGCTCTCAGGAAGCTGGCAATATTATTGCAGATATATGAGACACATCCAAACATGAAATGAATTGGAAGAAGGAAAGAGATTGGAAGGAGGAAAAAAGGATGGAAAGGTAGATTTAGTGTGTCCCAGTAAGAGCTATTGAAGGCTTTTGAGCATGGTAAGAACATAATAAAAAGGCTTTAGGAAGATTAATATGGAAGTCCAGTTAAGAAAGAATCACTAAAATAGGCAAGGCAGGATTGCATCTAGGGACTTTTTCTTTCCTTTCCTATCAATCAGACAGCCAAGTCTGAAGTATGCAGACTGGAAGCCTCAGCCCACGGCTGTTCTCATACTCCTAAACAAAAGCCAATTCTCTTCCTACTCTTTCCACTTCATTCTTCCTGTGTTCTTCATCTTAAAGCGTTTCCCTTCATGGTTGACCCTTCAAAACACAGCAGTGGAGGGCCCATTGTGCAAAGTGGGGATGCGGGGGATGGCATCCTGTCACTTTTATAGAAACCCATAAAAATAAATATTCTCCGAAGTGGAATGAGATCTATGGAATCCTTAGTGGTGGAAACTGAGTCTCAATTTCTTTTTTTTAAATCTTTAGATCTCAGAACAGACCCTGGAACATGGTAGGGCTTGAATATATTTGTGGTGATTAACTGGGTTAGTCTTATATTTGAAAAATAAAAAAGAAATATGTTGGCATGAAATAATTGGTAACTGATGAAACCATGCTGGCCCCACTTTTATAAAGATTTATTTTTTATCAAAAAATCTTAGATTTTTTGAACAAGAGCCTCAGAAACTATTCAGGGAAATTTCTTTATTTAATTCTCAAAAACTGACTGTGGATATTTTGGAAGGGATCAAATCTTTATTTTCCATATGGAGAAATTGAGACTACAGAAGGTTAAGTGACCTCCCCAAGGCAAGTTAACAAATGATGGAAATAGGCTGAAATTCAGCAATTCTATTTGTCTGCTAGGTATTTTTTTTAGTATATCTCATCCTCTTTTTATATGATGTTTGGGACATTATATAATTAATGCTGTTCAAGACTGCATAATTTAGGAGAGTCTGAAATAATGTAAAAGACACAAAATTGTCTTAGTTGAATATATAAATTTTTTGAAAATAATATATGAGTCTGGTTCTAGAGTTGCAGTTCATATCAGCAAAAGTACAGATAAAATTTCCTGGAGACTTCTACTCCTACCTCTTGATAATGCCTTCCAGGAAATTTTTAGGTGATCTATGGAAGAATCCTATATCCACAAGTTCTTTCTTTTTTAATATGCTTTGCCCATTTTCTATACATCCTCCTTCATAATTGCATCTCCTTTGAAAAATTACTCCTATTAAACTAAATTTCTCTGTCACTGCAAGAGACATAAAATTAAAAACTATCTGTCTTTAATCATGCCAGGCTTCTTCCTTGTCTCCTGGGCTCCATTTATCAATAATTAATATATAAAGAAGACTGAAATCCATTTCAATTTCAAAGGCCCAAACGTTTCGCTGATTAATAAAAAACTGTGCTCACAAAGATGGACGGACATGCCATGGTGAAATGATGGAGGACTCAGCATCAGCAAGGAATAGATTTGCAGGACCACATGTACTGTGTGGTCTACCTAGGCAAGAAATAAGCCATGTGGAGGAACAATTCTGCAGGAGTACAACCCACCAAGCCTAGCATCTCTGCATGTAAGAATCCTTGCCTGCAATTATTATCTTGGTTTATTCAATTTACCACTCTAGCCAGGGTATTATAAAGACAATAAAAAGGTTAAATCACACTCTAAGAATCTATTCACTGGAACCTACAAATGCATCTGATTTACTGAACAATTAATACACATGTCATTATATACACAACACTGTAGATAAGATATAGTATGGGTTGGTGAAACCCATAAATACGTGGCATTAGGGAATAATATCTGGGTCTAACTTCCTCATCTACATAGTTTATGTCATTGGTAGATCTCTTGACATTTGTGTGCTGTTTGCTGTCAGAAATTGGCTTTTCTGTCTACGGAGCTTCAGCACTAATTGTAAGGAATTCAGAGTCATTCTTTAAGTGTCCTGTACTACAAAAGTGGGAAAGTTCTGTCAAATGCCTAAGGTCTAGCATGGCACGGAACCATTAGTACAGAAGGTTCACTCTCCTATTGCTACTTCCTACAATACTAACTGCAGCAGTTTATTCCCAGGAACTGCTTAGAGTTCTGGCCTCTCTTCTGAGAGGTTCACTTTCTAAGTCTCTGTAGTATGCAGCAGTGAGAGGAATTCTCTCAGCCCCAGAATCTTTAATGGGATAAAACAGTTTCAGGTGAAGAAATTTACCAGGGAACTAAATAGCATATAGATAAAAATGGACAGATGATGATTATTTGACTTAAAATCCCCTCTTCAGAGAAGTCCTAAAAGTGAGAGAAATCTCAACATTCCTCATACAAACTCTTAGAGAAAGAGCGTTCTGCACACCTCACTGGTTTTATCTCATAAGGGCTTTCTCTCATTTGCCTGCCACTGCTGAGTTTAATTCTACCTGGAGTCCTCTAAATACTGGTGTTACTGGTGGATAGATTTTTCTTACTTCTTATTTGATTACTCCGAGGTTCTTTCTTCTCTTGTTTCCACCACAGCTAGAATTCAAATCTATTGCCTATCTTGTATATAAAGTGGAGAATGGAGGAAACAAGATATTTCAAATCAGGATTATAAAAGCAGCTCTAAATATGTAACGTGAAATGTCATGGAATCCAAGATTTGGGGAACTAGAAAGAACGTTAAGGAGAAAATGATATCACTTTCCCATCAAGGCTCAGCAGGTTGAGCAATAATCATAGATAACATTTAATGAAAACCTTCTGTGTACAAACATTTTGATAAGCATTTAACATACATTCTCTTATGGAATCTCATGACAGATCTATAAGCCAGTACTGTTATTTCCCTTTTTTACAAATGAGGAAACTGAGTCTTAAAAAGCTAACACCATTTTCCCAGGGATCACCACCCGTAAGTGGTGAATTTGGGACTTGGACTCGGGCACATGTCCTTTACTACAACTCCCTACAGTCAAGTGAAACCTTTTTAAGGGTAGAGCCACACAGACTGCAGGCTCCAGACACAATTCGCTCACACACACACCGTCCAGAGCGCTTCTCCTGTGCTTACATAGATCACATTTCCCCAAATTAAAATCAAGAGGGAAGACAGAGATGGATTCCAAAGTGAAAATATCAGAATTTATGGGATATTTTAGTCATTGATGTGGGCAGTATATCAAAATATTTGAAACTAAGTTCTTCGTACTTATGTCATGTAAGATAAAAGGTAAATATTGGCTTGTTTGGGGCTTTGTTCTGCTGATATGTCCTCTTGATTAATACACTGGCACTGTTCTTAGAAACGAAGGAGGATCATATAGCTGCAAAATATTTAAATCTAACTGTTCGAGTAAATTTTATAGGCTGTCCTTTTGTGACAGCCTGTTATCCCTTTTTTGGGGGGGGGGGTCATGGTTTTTTTTGTTTGTTTGTTTGTTTGTTTTTGCAATCTTCTCCTTCCTGCCTGCACTGTGAAGCTTCAAAAACACTGCCAATGTAATGGCAGTGCCGAGGCCCAGGAAAAACAACAGCAAAGATGGTAGATGAGTCAGTGATTACAAGTCAATAACAATTTTGCAATTATACATTTTATAACCAAATTAGAAACAATGTCATTAAGTCTCAACAGCAAAAAAAAAAAATTAATTAATTAATTAATTAATTTAATTTTTAAAAATCTTCCTTGTTCGTCCAAAGTAAATACCCTGGGAAATAGTGTAATACTATGTCATTTGGCAATTACTATGGAACAATATAGGAATGGATCATGATTGGTGTCTAGCAAAACAGCAATCACATTTTGCCTTCTAATTATGGCAGAGCTCTTAGGAAACACAGCGAGCAGTGCACCCTGCTGTTACACCACAGCAATAACACTCATTACTCCAGTAAATACTATGGAAATGCGCAGTAACACACAGGGGCCTCCCTGCTGCGAGGCTGTGGCAGAATCACTCATTAGCCTGGGAAGTATCACTGGATCGTCTTTAATTACTTCCAAAATATATGGTAACCTGCCCACTGCTAGGATGCAGTGATATCACTCATTACCACCCCTTCCCCCCCCCTTTTTTTTTTTAACTTACTAAGAAACCCTGCAGTAGCCTTACTATAGTGGTGATGTATTGTAACTTATATGGATTTAATCACAGATTTGTGTGCTTTTAGCCTTATAAATACACAGGCTCCCAATGTGAAATGAGCACCAAGAAAAATACACAGAACTACTGTTATCTTTCTAGCAAGATCCCTTTTCTCACGTTATTGAATTGTGGCAACACTGTTGTAATCCTTCCCTTTTATTCTGAAAATTAGAGTGATAATTGCACCATAGCCCTGTGGAATCCAGGGTACTTGTAATTATATCCAGTTACCTAGGAACACAGCAATTTCAAACCTATTACCCACAGGTATCATTTATGTTTATCGCCCTGTTTGCGCAGCCACCACTTTTACTCTGAATTCCAGGTGGCAGGAAGCTTCAGTGAGGTGCCCTTGCTATGGGGAATAGGAGAAAGGGCCTGATCCTTGTCGGGAGGCTTAGGTCTGACCTCTGTTAGAAAGAGTTTGTCTAGGCCATTTTCAAATGGAAAAAGCAGTTTTTAGTTTGGGACTGTTTTCTTAACACAATCCGGAGATAGGGCTCAAAGTTTCAGGGTTTTGCGTTTGAGACGTCTCATTGCGCCCACTTGCCTCAGTGTGCCACAAGTGCCTGCAGCAAGGGTGAGTTAATTCTTGATCATGACTTGCCCTGGCAGCTGAATTAATGGCTGTTAGCACAGCAGTTTGAAAAATAATTAAACCTAGGTGTTGCTGTTTTCATATGAAGGAATAAAATAACCGCTATGCCCATGCATTCATCATTTTAATTTGAACAATTTATTCTAAACATCAGTCCTTAGGCAGGTTGTGCATACAATTGTTCAGCAGTCCATCCATATTCCAAAAGAGGGGGTGATGGGTGGACGTTTTACTTGGTAAGTTTTGGAGCTGATCTGTAACATTATGGTCCCATAGGAAGACCTAGTTTTAGACTTACAAACATTAATATTGAATATGTACTGAATATTTAAGTACTAGTTAGATGTAACCATTATTCAGCAAAATAACATTATTGGCCCCATATAAAGATAAGAAAACTAAGCCTCTGAGAGGTGGAGTAAACTGCCCAAGATTATTCAGTTATAAAACAGTACAGCCAGGATCCGATCTCAGTTTATTTAAGCCTGAAATCTTGTGCTTTTACTATTCTACCATGCCCCTTTGCCCATCTGCCTTTGGGTCTGCTTCGATTGCCTTCTGGTTCTGTAATGCTAGTTCTGTAATACTTCCTACCAACACAGAAAAGTGGTTCAGAGTGTTCAAATTATGACAAAATTTCCTCACAAAATGTATCTCCATAAGGAGAGAGACTCAGGGTACTTTTAAGCCTAAACTATTAGTAGTTGTCTTTTTTTTTTTTTTTTTTTAACCCTGTGTTAACAGCCACTTGAAGAAATATGAAGCCTCCATTTTCACTCCAAACTGGGCTTTTGGTCTTATTCACCATTCGCCCCAAACTCTTTTAAAAAGGGAAAGATCAATGGAGATGATGAAAACTTGGGACTTCTAAAGTTTAATTTGGGAATCTATTACTGAATCCAAGTATTAGACAGGGCAAAGTCTTCTTGCTTGATCAATTAGCTAATTAAAGATCAAACGATCATTTATTTTCAAAGGATAACACTTTCTATGTCTTTTTATTTTTCTTCTTTATTTTCACATATTTTATAATAGAAATGTTTTATAATAGCTCAATATTTTGCTTTAATAAAGAAATAAGTTCGATTTCAGTATGGTCCACTTAGTTTTTAAAAACAGACTATTAGAAGCATAAATCCAATACATTTTAATAAGGAAAAAGCCCAACATAAATGCATACATATTATACACATTTGTTTGGGATCTACTGAGGTATAGTAAAAAGCATAGTTCCAGAGTTAAATACACAGAGTTGTTTTAAAATACTTTTATTTCAAACATTTATTGCATCCACAACCTGATTTAATGAGGGTAATAGTCGTAGTAAAACAATTTGTCTGATCTTTCTTCGGAACAAGATTGTGTGAAGATTACAAATCTATTAACTGTCCCTAGTTTACCAAAACCACATTGGTCATTATAGCAGGTCATCCACTTGGATTTGAGTAATGGGCATTATGAAAGCAGGCTTGGCGCTCCATGGGTACCAGATCACTAGTTGGAGGGTGTGCTGTACAGCTTAAGAGAGCTGCATTAATTTCCGGTCAGGCCACAGACACAGGTCATCAGGCAAATGTCTCATTATCCCCTGGTATAAAGAAACTGAATCTCCCAGGAAGATATGTCCCTATTATTCTGAGAAGGCTATTATTGAAATTAGTCAAGAAAACCAGCTAACTCCCTATTATTAAAAAAATGTTTCAATGTGAAGAGGGGCTACTTTACACGGAGTCAGAAAAGTTGAATTCGAATACTTGTTTATGAAAGTTGGTAGCTACACCTCCTTGTCAAAGTCACTTCACATTTCTAGACATTGTTGCTTCATCCACAAGGTAGGGATAATATTTTGAGTACCTAAAATCCCAAGACTAAATTAAATAGAGAAATGAGGTCTAGGGGTTTTATGTTTCAAACTTTTCCTGGAAAAAAGACACATTCAACTGACACTTACGGAGTACGCTTTCGGTCCCTCCCTGTACTACACCTCATGAATTTATATCAAACCACTTCTTTGGGTTTAATTGATAAATTGCTTTATTGGTTTATTTTATTTATTTTTTGGTTTGGATGCTTGATTTTCTCAAAGCAAAACTGATTTGAACCCATCATATTTTGACCCCAAAATGTTAAAAATATCCATGTGTTTTCATTTTCATTGTGAGATAAGAACTGGTGTAAGTATCTCTTTCCTCCACCCCATCCCCACCAATCTTCATTTTTTTAAGCTAAGTGCTGCTGTGGTGAATTTGGAAACTTGCCAATGTTCGTCAATAATTTTGAGCTCTTCAGGGCATTCTAAATACTAATAGCTTGGGGCTAGATGCTTAGTATTTATGTCCAAAGGGTACAAAGTCTTTTTCAGCTCATTAAATTTTGCTTTAGTTAATCCTGCCACAGATTTATAAAAAAGGTGCACTTTGCTTTAGGTTAAAGCATGTGGCCTAGGATTTGTTTGCCCTTTTCTTGGGCCATGACATTTGTCCCCATAATCCATTCCAGTCCCCATTTTAGCAGAGCTCAGAAAATGAAGTGATAAAGGAAGAGTTTAGTCGTTACTTACATTTCATAAACATAATACTTACTTTCATTTTCATTCCAATAATATCCTCACTACCACCAAGTCAAATAAACAAACAAAAACTTGTATCCAATCAAAAGTGACCCCTCCCCGCCAAATAACAGGAAGTTGAATCCATCACTAATAATCTTGAAGAAGAAGACTAATAATCAACACTTATATAGATTTAATGATCTCAAAGCATTATTTCACCATTCTTGTATTGATCCTATGAGATAGGTAAAGTATACCATGCCCATTTTAAAGATGAGAAAATTGTGGTTCAGAGGAATTAAACGACTTGCCTAAGGGTTATGCAAAGACTAAATAAAGAGGCATAATATGAACCAAATATCTGGATTTCAACTCTGAATATCTACCTAAACCTACAAACACGAAAAAGGCTGGAGAGTAGATTAATGGAAGTTACCTGACCTGTATTTGATGAAAAGGAACATAAAATGCTTTGATAAAAAGGCCTACTGGAACTATTACCAAACTCAATGTCCCGTGGTCATTTTAAAGAACTTTCTCAAGTCACTAGCAGGAAATCAGCTCATTAAATTTTTATCCTCTAAAGTCTCCAGGCATCCCCAAGAGTAGGTTCTCGGAACTTGCTTCCTTTCTTTCTTTCTTTTTTTTTCCCAGCACGTTACAGGGGTACAAATGTTTAGATTACATATATTGCCTTTGCTCCATCCCAGTCAGAAGTTCAAGAGTGTTCATCCCAGAACAGTGTGCACTGCACCCATTGGGTATAATATACCCATCCCTTCCTCCCCCCTCCCATCTGCCCGACACCTGATGGATGTTACTACAAGTGCACTTAGGTGTTGACTTGCTTTCTTGATTGTGGAAAGACCATGTTCTTTCTCTTTCACGTCTTCTACAGGACTTTTCCTACATAATGTCTTCTTTAGCTTACTATATGCACAGTCAAGTTTCAATGCTTGTTCTTTCACAGTGAGTGCATGGAATCTTGAGTAACACAGTACACACTACAAGTAGACAACTATATATTCATATCTCTCTCTCTCTTTCTGCACAGACAGACACACACACACACACTATAATAATTTACTCTGGCACTACTCAACACAAGTGTGGCTTTTAACAGATATCTCCATTTTCACTTTATTTGAAGCTAAAGGTATTATTGTCAGAATTTTCGAACTCAACTCAAGGAAGTAAGCCTTTCCTGTCTGTCCATTTTCCATCCCTTTTTATCAGCTGTAGTCAAACATCTATTGTACACAATCCGGCCTGTTTATTGATCTTATTCAAGTCATTACAATCTCCTGTAAAGGTCTCTCTTTCATGACCAAGGGCAGATGCCCAAGGGAGACTTCGCTGCACTAGACACATTAAGAGCACGTGAAAAATGTGAAAAGAGAAGACAGGTTGGAAGAGAGACTGTAGAATAAAAATGTCAAAGGCAAAAACTAGAGATAAGCTGTCTTACAGTTAAAAGCAAGAAAAAAGTCTATGACTGTTGCAAATGATGTTTGTGCAAGAAAGCAATTATAAAGAAGTGCATACCACTAAAGGAATTTAATATTTGGGAATGAAATTGTTGTCTAGAAAATAAAGCTAAGTTTTGAGAGTAATAAATTACAAATAATATAAATAAAAGAAGTTATGCCTTAGAAAGATGTTTCGTGATCAGCAATCATTTAACAAAACACCTGTGGAATCATACTCTGTGGAAAATTTTGAGGAGTAAGTAGCATTTCAAAAACTTTGGCTGAGTTCTCAGAAATATCTCTTACTTCTGTCCTCTGTGCCCTACATGGCAGACCCATCGTTCCTGGTAGGGCCAAAATACTTTGAGGGTACCCTAATCTTGAGAATTCCTGTTTCTAAGGTCTGAAGCTCTCACTACTCATACATGCTTGTTGGACAATGGCATTGGAGTTACTAAGGACAACTGGAGCTCAGTACAATGCTCTGATGAGATCCTGGGGTTGGGGAAAGGGTAGGAAAGATGAGGAAAGGAAAAATTTTCACTGAAACTCTGATGAGGGATTCTAGAAGTAACACATTTTAATTAAGATTTCTCCAAATCAGCAGGGAGTGAAAATCCAGCTAGTATTTTATTTTCCAATTTATTTCTTCAGAGAACATACCTAGAAACTGTTTTGAGGGGTGAGCTATTATATATCTGAGGAGCATAATTTGATTATGAACAGGTGGAAACTTGCAAAATATCAATTTTCGTTATACCTGTCTTTGGAACACCTACCAAGGACCTTATTAAACTTTACAAAACGTTATCTCTCTCAACCATTAGTCATCTGGTATTTCAAGTCACTGATTCTCAGGGAAGGCTAGAAAGGATTTTCTTAAGCTTGTAAAAACAGAATCCCTTCAGTTTCTTTTTGAAGACATCTACTCAACTTCTATCACCATGTAAATTTTTACCACCCTGAACATGCGTGCACACACACACACACACACACACACACACACACACTCACTCTGCAGAGATAGTTCTGCATTCGTGTTCCAGACTCCTCATCTGTAAAATGTAGATAATGATACCTGCTTGGTTGCAGGATGAGAGATGAGTAGTATGTCTGTGTTGAGGACCCCACGGAAGTAGGATGGACCTTCCGCCCAAGATTTGGTTCAGATGTTAAGACTGATAATGCCACACCCACAGCAATGGGGTAAAGAAAGTTTTATCATTCACACAATAAGGCTTTTTGGAAGGAGCATCACAGGCTCCCAAGGAGGTACAAAAACAGCTTGAGAGATCAGAGAGGGGTACTTGGCTTGGGGTTTTATGTTGGTTAGGGAGTGAGGCTGAGGTATGTGTTCTCTTTCAAGGGCCAGGGCTGGCATGATTTGAACCTCCTGTCAGCACCAAAGGAGGGAGCACCTGGAGTTCCTATCATCTTGCCCAGATGTGGGGCGGAAAGGCAAAGGAGAGTGGTAGGGTTTGACAGCTGTTGGCAGTCAGACATTAAAAATGCAGTCAGACTCTTGACTAAGCTACGTAAAGAAATTAGCACAATGCGCCTGGTAAATGTCCAATAAATGGTAGCTTTTATTATTATTATTGCTGTTAACCTCATTATCATGCCCATGATTGTGCCTCCTGCTACCTGGTTGGTATGATGAAAAAAGAATTTTGGGACATAGATCTAAATAAAAGACAATGAGCATAAACAGGACAGAATTTGAGTGATTGATTAGGTGGCCCAAATATTACACCACAGCAGCAGCTTAGAGTGTCATGTTTAACATCACAGGTAAAAACTGTAGTAGGTTTGGATTCACAATACGTGGCCTTAAATCTCATTTTTGTTCCTTAAGAACTACCTGATTCTCGACAGTGGTTTAAATGCTCTGAAATGTATCTGTTCAATGCAGGTAATACTACCAATTCCACTGGGTTGTTATGAACAATAACTGAAAAATAATACAGGTACTAGCATATAGCAATTGCCCAGTACTTAGTAGATACTTGATGAACAACAGTTGAATATGATTCTGAACATAACTCATTGAGCCATTTTAATTACCTGAGACTTATTTACAATATAAGGATAATAATGGTTCCCTTACCTATTAAACGGAAATGTGACAAGAATCATAATCAGCAAGAGATTATCGACCTGGCGGTACTTTCTAAATGGAAACGTACATATTAATGTAAGGCATTATTATTAAATACCTCACTCATCACATAAGAATTGGAGAGGAAATGTTGAAGGTGAAGTACTAGACTCCTGGAAGTACTAAAAGGCATATGGTTCTCTCATGGTCTCAACTTCAGGGAATAATTCCTAAACCAGATCCACTTTTCATTGTATATTTGCTAATCTCATTACATGATGAACATTCTCTAAAGTCCTGACATTTTCAAACAGGGCCAAATAAGACCGATTTGCCTGAGGAACCCAGATATTCACTCCCTCTCAGCCAAGAATCCCCATCTGTTGGTACCAGTTGACATTTGAGATAACTCTCCTCCAGCCTTGACTTCAGAAAATACACTCAGAAGATTCATCAATTCATGTTTTCATCGAGGGAAGTAATTGAATAAGAATGAAGAAGGAAGAGTTGTCTTAGAAAACAGGAAATACAGAGAAGCAAAGATTTCAGTGGACAAAAGTTAGAAAAGTGCTTGTGGAAAAGACATAAGGATGGTGAACAGGGCTGAGATCCATCTACCATATGCATTAGATTTATTCCAGGATGTCAGAATTGTTAGTCAAACTTCCTGGAGAGAACGAAACACGGCCATTTCCTCTTTTCTTCTTTCCTTTTTCTTGTTTTCATGCCTGCCCAACACTAAAACTTTATAACAAAGTTAATCATGCCAGATATGGACATGATGGTTTTCTAGAGCCATCATTCCAACCTCTACAACAGGCCAGTGATGCGGACAGATGCAACCCACACGCTATGCTCTATTATCTACTGCCTGTGTCCTCCTCAACACTGTGGCAGTCAACTTTCCAGAGGCATGTGAAACTTAGTGGGAAGCTGCCACATCTTCACTGTTTTCCACAAGGTAAGTAGATCGTGTTGTGAATTTTCCACAAGGTAATTAGATCGTGCTGTGAACTTTCTCACCTCTCCTCTGCCTTGCTATGCCAACTGGTGTATTCAGCCAGGCATTCTGGAAGTTGTATGCCAAAGAAAATTTTAGGTGCTTGCAGAAAGTAACTGCTTGGAATACATAGAGCTTTATTCAATTGTAAGAGAAAAATGTATTTATTTATACTCATTCTTAATAGTTCCAAAACCCATAAGTTGCATCAAATAATGTAGAAACCTAGTAGTGAAACCCTCCTTACCACATAATGTCCTTGGCTTTAACCCACCAACTTACATTTTTATTCAAGATGAACTATATTCTGTAGTCACTGTTTCTCTTGTCTCATAAAAATCAGCTAATGCTGAAGATCTCCTTAAATATTTAGATGCATTCTGCCTTCCCAAATGGAGAAATTCCCTGGAGGGATTCTCCAACATTTTTCTCCCGTATTTCCCCAAAGCACAAGACATGGTTTCAACGTACACAAAGTACTCAAGGTATATTGTCATCAGATTGATTAAATGACTGACTGCATACATAGCTTTTTATTTTTCTTAAAACTTGAATGGTATTCATATTTCAGGAGGGGCTTTTTCCTCTGTAAATCATAGATTTAGAGTCACAATTTGCAATAGCAAAGCTCACCTGCCAAAACAACTTCAAATTAAATAGCAACTTTTGTTACAATATTTTGGAGGCATATCTGGGAAATGCAACTGATGCTGGCATAGAGTAGAAATGGTTTCCACAAGGCAAGAAAAGGCATAGTGACTGACAGGAGCATGCTCTGTCGCCTTGACAAACAAGCAAGAATTCAGCCCCAATCTGTTGGAGTCTCAAGGCTCACAAACCTGCCAGATTGCCATCTTTGTGCTGAATGCAAAATAATCACAGTAGCTAAAAATGATAAATTGTGGATGGCTGAGGTGGGAAGCAACATATTTAATCACTCTCTCCTTTTCACTCTGCAGGTTCTAACCGTGAAACCTGCACTCCTACTAGGAGAGAATAGTTTCCCTTCTCAACTTCTGGAGGTATGAATGTGTCATCCCCCAGAGTAATCTTACCCATGGCTTCCCTACATAATGCACATTTAGAGTTAGCTAGACGATATTCACATAATAGGCTTCAGTGGCTCCCAGGGATCTATGAAGTACCATTTTTTTAGCTCTCTAATTTCTTATACCTTTCCCAATCTGATCCTCCTGTCAGCATCACTGTCGCTATTGGAAGCATCAAAGGTTTACTGAGTTTTTATAGTGTGCCAGGCCCTGTGGTAAGCATCTTATATGTCCATGCTAAGAAGTTATTCTGGAGATAAAATAAATCTAAACTCTAGTCTTCAAGGTATTATTCCTGAAAAATTTGAGTGAGTCACTTTTAATTCTCTCATTTAACTTGTCAGATTAAACACCTATAATTTAATCATGGCTTTTTGAATAGTTAATTTTTTTCTCTTAAATCTACCATTATGCAAAGGACAAGGGAATAAATCTTATATGAAAGTTATATTATAAAAAAATGCATATGACCACAGTTTCAATTTGTTTTCTTCTTTATGAATGTCTTTGCTTTTTCTTACTCTCATTCCACATTTTTCTTTCTCCTTTCCTTTCCTCCAAATAAACACACACACACACACATACACACACACACACACACACACACACACACACACACACACACATTTCTTATCTCCTGATTGGTCATTTAAAAATATCCATTGCTGCCATCTTAAAATTCAATATGTCACAAATCAAATCTATGCTTTCCTGAAAAACCTCAAACTCTTCCCATTTCACTATCTCATTCTACACATCGAGCTAGTAGCTAGGGCATACTACACCCCGGGGACCAGGGGACACTTCTAAAGCACAATACCTTCTTCTGGGATCACACTACAGAGTGATGTGAAACAGAATTCTTCAGTCCAGATTGTTACTTCCTCATTCATGCACATTTTCCTACTGTCTTCCTAGAGACCAGCCTATTCATGAACTCATTTTCAGAGTTTAGGGAAATTAAAGGAACAATTGTTAACAATTGTTGTTTTTGTGGCATAATTTAATCTACCCATGCAATGATTAGTTCTCAAAACAATTATGGCATACTTATTCCCATTTTTCTGATGCCATCTGCATAGAATGCACAAAATGTTTTTTATGATAGATCTTTCAGAATATATCTCCTAGAAAGCTGATTTTTTTGTAGGCAATTCTGAGCTACTTTTTTATTTTCTGAATTGTTTCAAATATTTATCTCGTAATTCATCTTTTTCTTCTTTTCTATTTATCATCATGTATTTCTGTTGTCTCACATGATTTAATTCCTTTATCTATCATGAATAAAAATAATTTATTTAAAAACATATTGTTTTTCCATTCTGAACAAAGAATTGATATATTCTTCTTTATCGTGATATTGCCAAAACCTAGAACAGGAAGGGACATCAAGATGGTTGGGTGGATATTGATAAGTCTGACTGAAAGTAGTGGGTGGGAACATACTAGTGATGTTCAAGCTGGTTGCCACACTTTTCTCAACTCTCAGGAGATTGTTGGCATTTCTTAGGATATGGTCACAAGGCCAGGGGTGGTATGTCTTTCCTACTCCTCTCAGGAGCTTCACTGCAGAGAAAAAAATAAGTTGCCCCAGACCCAGAAATATCAAGTATTTGGAGTAAAGGAAAGTGTCTTTTCCTTTGGTATGGGGTCCCGAGCTGAATACAGCTTCTATCTTATTTTAAGATGTTTTAAATATGATGATTCAAATATCTCTCTCGGTAGCCTGTTTGCTGTTACAATCACTGTTTACATCAATGAGGCTATAGGCTTAACAGACACTGTGGTTTTAGAAGATACACAGGACAATTGATTCCCATACCCTCATGGCAATCCTTTTTTAAAGTGGACAAAACATCTTCTATTCTTCTCTTCCTCAGGGAAACGCTTCTACTATTTACTTTTCTTCATGATCCCTCTTCTCTTCTCTACTCCAATTTTAAATCATGCTCTTCAGTACTTTTTCTACTTTCTACACAATCTTTTGTTTTAGTAATACCAGAGGTGAAATTTAGACACACGTTCCTGAATATTATAGCTTCCTCTGAACTCTGTATAATTCCACTGAATACTTCTGTGGATATAAATAATGAGAAATAACCACAGAGGTGAAATGCTGATGTTGTTGTGGTAGTTGCTGTTGTTTCAGTTCAGTTAGTCTCTGACTTCTTTCCAAAAGCTTCACCAGTAAGCTAAGCCATGCTAGTACTGACTTGGTCATGTAGTCACCATCTATCATTTGATCTTATTTGTAAGGATTCACAAAAGTATAAGTATTAATATCATTACCTGTATCCAAAATTTGCCTTTTAGTAAAATCAATAAATTAAACAGAAAATGTACATTTTTCTCCACAAATGCAAGGTATGTTTTTGCATTTTTAACGGAGAATGAAGATTTCATAACAAATGCAACAAAATTAAGCAACGAGCAGAGAAAGATGTCAAAACATTGCAGGATATCCAGCTGTGAGTTATAAAGTACAATTGGCCTGATAAAGAAGAGAGAGGAGTTGTGCTATAAAATTTTCCAATTTTGAAATTTGTCATAATTAAAGACTCTATGGGTCCAGGGTCTAGGTTAAAAAAATCATGAAATAAGGCTTATTTCTGGAACTCTGGCCATTGTCACCCAGGGCCTGCATGTTACCATGTCACTATACTCAGCAACAATTTTCAGGTTTTCAGATACTTCTGGATACATATAGAAATTGTTGTAGAGACAAAAGAGATAATGTACAGATGGAAACACATATTCTTCAGTCATTCATTCTGTACATAGTTACTAAGTAACTCCTATGTACAGAAGTTATTTCTTCTGTGAAACAGTGAGAGGACCCAGGCGTGATTTGCATCCATTGCAATTTGTATGTATGAAGTCATACTGTGGCTGTTTGTATGTTTGTCTTCCCACAAGAGTGTATTTTTCTCAAGGACCAAAACCTAATTTTTCATTTCACTTCACCAGTCCCAACGAATGTATTGGATGACTGGCTGCTAATAAAATGAATGGCTTAAAACAATAGACACTGGCATGGATGCAGAGAAAAAGGAGCACTTATATACTGTTGATGGGACTGCAAATTATTACAGCTTCTATGGAAAACAGTATGGAGATTCCTCAAAGAACTAAAAGTAGACCTACATTCAATCCAGCAATCCCACCACTGGGTATCTACCAAAAGAAAAATAAGTCACTTTATAAAAAAGATGCCTTCACTTGAATGTGTATTGCAGCACAATTTGCAATTGCAAAGATGTAGAATCAACCCAAGTCCCCATCAATTCATAAGTGGATTAACAAAATGTGGTATATGTATACCATGGAGTAATACTTAGCCCTTAAAAAGGATAAATTAATGCCTTTTGCAACAATTTGGATTGAACTGGAGACCATTATCCTAAATGAAGTATCTAAAGAAAGGAAAAACAAACACCACATGTACTCACCATTAAATTGGAACTAACCAATGAGCACACATGTGCACACAGGGAAGTAAAACTCGTGGAAATCAAGTAGTGGTGAGGGGCAAAAACCTACCTAATGGGTACAATGAACACTATTCGGGTGATGGGCACACTTATAGCTGTGACTCAAGCATTACAAAAGTGATTCATGTAACAAAAACATTTGTACTCCCTTAATAATCTGAAATTTTAAAAAAACACAGAAATGCATTATAAATTCATGTGCTGTCTGTGATTTTGGATGAAGTTTTTCATCTCTTTGTGCTCTGTTTTTTCCTCAGTTGTGATATGCTAAGCAAGATGTGTTAAGAAGCATGCATGTTTGTGTATTCAATGTGCTATGTACTTAAGGATTCAACTTTGACATCATATTTCCTTTAGAAGCTTATGATGAAATAAAGTAAAGCCGATCTTCAAAATAGATGTGGTCTGAAAAGAAATCTGCTTTATATCTGAATATTTTTCACTTTGTGTTTACTTCTACAACCTCAGCTTTTTCACCTCTGCTGCAACATCCTTAAATGGGGTCATTTTACACGGGTAACTTTGATCTCCGTTTGTTGATTCATCAGCTTTTCTGACTTGGAGGCAGGAAAAAGAAGCTAATGACAAAGATTTTTGTATACCAACTTTCACCTTAGAAATTATTGTTTCCAAATACTCACAAGTGAAAATACCATAAACTTTAATGACTTAATTAAGCCAGTGATAAAAAGCAATATATTTGGGAGGGTGTTAGTTACAATAGCAGGGGAATTATATGGTTTTCAGAAAGGTGGTCTAGAAAGAATTAGACTTTGAAACCTAAACAACTAGATTCAAAATCTGATTATTCCCTTTAATGAGACTTTGCTGTGGCTTATTCTTTCTGCAAGTTAATTTTCTCATGTAAATGGTAATAATATTACATGCTTTGAGGAAGTATTCCGAGTCTTTGTAAATTATCCAACATCATGCTACTTTCTTTTCTCCCCGCCTCTGCTAGTATTAGAAAGATAGACTGATATAACTGTGTGGGGTCAAGGACCATAATAATAATTAATGCTTCCATGTAGTACTTAGTCATAAAAACCATAAAGAGAGCTCTTTTCCCTAATGAATCTCTAACTTTATGGAGTACTATTTACTTTTACCACATTTGAGTAAGCAATTGAAAATATGCACTTTAAATAAATGAAGAAATTAATATCTTCATAGATATTTAGTGAAGGGTTACCTAGCAAAATGTTATTTGCATATTTTTTTTTTATTTTTTAAAAACAATAATGCATTTGCTTAAAAAGCAAGAGATGCTGTGACTTACCAACATGGTCTGGCTGCTTTTTATGTGTTATTTACTGTTATGGCAAAAGACATTATCAGAGTGACAAGAAAAGATAACATAAGAACATGAATAAAGGGAAAAAGGCAGTTGTTATGGAGACTGATTCTCCCAGAATGAAGGGTTAAACGAGCTCTCTCCTTAGCACCTTCTCCCTATTTCTTCTTGTAAGGCTGAAGAAGACATACATCTTTAGGCAATCGCAAAGATCATTAAACCCACCATGGCATTTTTAAAATTTCTATAATTCTCTTGTATTTTGCAAGAAACCTAAATTGTGGCTGTATTATTTTATTACATGAGCTTTTCTGATTGAATTGTTTACAAAGGACATGATTGCTGGTGCTGACCAGAGTCTTAGTCTTTATATTCTAGAAGAAAATGTGTCCTGAACTTCTGTCATTGAACTTTGGTAGTAAGGAGCTAATAGTTAATGATGGGTGTCGTGTGTCAACAAAAGGCAGCATCCTGCTAGACAGCTGGTGTGGGCCACACAGGGTCAGGAAAAAGGTTAGGGCAGAATAATTAGATAAAGTATCTCTGAACCCAGGTTACACAATTGAAGAAGCATGGTTTTTAGTTTCTTGTTCCCTACAGTATCTGAGATTTCTACGAGGCAACATTAGGAACTGAGATCAAAGAGGTGATACTTCACAGATCCCTGGTCACTACAGACAGAAAGTGAGAAAATAGCCCATGTTTTCAGCAACCCCAAGAACAGCAGAGGAGTCTACTTAATGCGATGTAGAGACATTGGGCTTCTGAATCTAAAGGACCATGCTGAACTCTTAACTCTTCTTCCCTGTCTGTATCCCATGGAAGCAGTAGCTTCTCTGTACCTGAACTGAGACCTGAACTCAGATGCATGATAAACTGAACTTTTGTTTATTTATTTCTTATCAAAGGTCCTTACAAGCTTTCCATCACTTCAGAGAGGTAACAGATATGAGGCAGGTTTGACTTCTCAAGAGCCAAAACGGTAAGCCACCTAGGAGAGGTTCTTCTTCTCTTCCTGCAGTAGCTACTAACACACTCCTCAGGAGGGGAGGGGACATGCTGCTTCAAGAAAGCAAATCTCACTTTGTCTAAGGATGGCTTCGGATGATGCCAATAGTTCATAAAGTTCTCGCACCATCCTGGAAGGGTGTCATTCAGAGAGTCCTCATCTCCCCACCATTGCTCACAGTTTCCACTGCTAGTACCCAACTCCCCTCCCTTACCTTGTATGTGGTAAAGGTAATAGGGGACTTTTAAACTTTGTCACATATGTCTTTCAGAAATACCTTGTTTTCTCTCAACATGATCACTATTAGTTTATCCGCTTAACAAAACTCCCACCCTTCTTGGAGTCTCTAAGGGTCAAATCTTTCTGTAATTCATTTGAACAAAGCTTATGTTGAAGCACCTTTATGTAATGTTATCAATCAAATGGACAATCGATAAATATTGGATGATGATGGATAAAGTTTAAGCCACAGAGTGAAGACTGTGCTGCTGAGCTGAAGGAGGCCAGTTTTTCTTAGGCATAATAAATAATAATTTCATTTTATATACATATTTTGATGGTCAGATCTTTCTACAGTAGGGCATAATTGAAATCAAATTCCCTCAGAGGCCACTAACCACTGGTAAACTTTCAGATATACTATATAGTTCAATATGACTATAGTAAATAGGTCATAAGATGTTGATCTTTGATCTTCCATGACTATTCAGTTTAGGTAATTCATTGCCCCATAAGGCATGTGCGTGGGTATGTGTGTCTGTGGGTGGGCAACTATTCTCTCACATTTTCTGGCAGTCGTCTGCAATCAGTGGGCCTGTCAGACCCAATGCTTCAGTTTCATAACTGTAATTGGATTGTCTGACTTCCTATTCAATTGTTACATGCTGCTTCTTATTTCTCTTTTTTAAAAAATCAATAAATGGTTTGTGGTGCCTTAAATAGAGAGAAATCAAGTTTTACCATATTATGGAGTTGACATTTTCAACACTTATCCCCCCAAAAGACCAATGGATCTGTCAGACCCAATGCATAGGTTTTAGATTAATTGAATTGTCTTGTCCCGGGAATGTGTAATAATGTGAACACATTTCATGATGGAAATCAAAGAGTTATATTATGCCCTGAACTTTATGCATATAAATAGAAATAACTTTTCCTTCTCTTTTCCTATACTCACAATACCCTCAACTCATAATGAAGTTATAGAAAACATGAATAACTGTTTAAGCTTAAGCTGATATGGAACCTACCCAAACACTATAGGTGTGAATAGGTATATATTTATATGTATATTTATATACATATATGGACTTTATACATACTCAGATGTAGTCACACATGTGTATATAATACAAAGAGTTGGATCAGTGGCTATTTCTTTGTATTTAATAGTAAATCGTATCTGATGCAACTCTTCAAATACATCTTGGCTCTATGATATTGTGCTAGGAGATGAAGTTCCAACGATGAGTAAGATGGAGCACCCATCATGAAATTTCCTGAAAGAGAATGTAAATTTTCTTAAAAGAATTGGTAAATTCCCATATCTTAGCTTTTGGTTAATAGCTTAGTTCCTTTTAGGATCAGGTTTGCACCACTGGTTCTGTATTGACTTGAACAAAAATACATTACACAACAATATAGGGTATTGACTAAAGACTTCGGGCTACCTGCTTAAAATCAGATTCATTCCACGTTTCATTGCTATCTGTAAGTATGCATTCTACAGGAGGTAGAATAGAGAGTATTGTCATGCAGAGAGTGTATTATCAGATGTTTCCATCTTTCTCTGAAGCATTCACTATTAACTGCTATTAGAGGCAGGATTCTAGACTAAGCAGGCCATTGGTTTGTTTTGGTGGAACAGTTCCTGAGTTTTAATGGATATACTCTGTTTGGAAGAAAAGAGAAAAAAGCTATCAAAGGCAAACTTTAATATTTTGGGTAGAATACTACACACATGATATGGTATGTAGAATTTACCATTCTATTTTTTAATTTAATTTCTTTGTTTAATATGAAATCTCGAAGTTTAGTAATATGAAAAGAAAAGAATTTTCCAGGTCATAAAGATTTTCTTTTAAAAAAAATATGCTTACCTAACTCTACATGGAAGCCAGATTTCCCCATTTTTCAGCAAGTTTATTGTGGGAGTGGGGAGGTATTGAATTAGAACCAAGACTCTGCATAGGGTAGCATTCTCTTCTGGACTTCAACACAACGAAGGGATGAACAGATATTGAAAGACCGACTGCACTTAGACCTGAGATTTCCACTCATTTGCTATTCCATATGGATATATTTGCTTTCATTGTCAATATCCTTCATTCATCTGCAGACTTCCTATAGTTCCTGATCAAAAAGGCAAGGGAATATACCATCTCTTCATATGCCAAGTGAGGTTGGGGCTATGATTGCATGATTCAGCCCAAAATTGGTCATGGAGAAAATATTTCTTAACAATGGTTTGAACTATCCAAATTAGATATTGATTTTAGAAAAATTCACTAGACAGTGGCCTATTCCATCTTAGTATATAATCTTCTTTAGTTGTAAGAACAATGGCCATTTTGTGAGTTATTTAGTTCAACTCTATATTATTGTAAGACGAAAATTGCCAATATCAGCAATTTCATATGGCTTGACCTAATATAAAATTATTTTTCCTTTGAAAGTCTGTGATAAACACAGAAATCTACTCCTATAGAAACCATGCCTCCATGTATGATGAAGCAGCTAACATGGCAGCAAGAATTACATTGGCAAAGCTCTCTATAGTCCAGGAGAGCATTTTATTAAACATTGCTTGGAGTTCTGTGGAAAAAAAAAATCCATATTTTTTTAGAAGTATGTCTTGAAGGAAATCCTCCTTTTGATAATTCCCCATGACCAATCTCATAGCGAAGGCTTTGAAAAATTCAGCAGCAAATTAAGTCATTTATTTAAATTAATTCCTTAGGGAATGTCGTACTAGACCATAAACTATATTTTCTGATTGAAAGCCTATCAGCCTTTTGTAGGAAAGCGATGTTTCATGATTCCCTGTAATTCAACCTGGGAAACCAGCATCAGACTGGAAGATTTTCAGAGACCTGGCACTTGCCTGTCCTTGTACCTCCAGGAGTTAACATAGTGCCTGACCTCACCAAAAAATGACAGCTTAGATACACAGTTCTAGCTCTCCTTTTTAAAGGAAATTTTATCTACTGTTCTCATCCAGCAAACTGGCATTTCACAGGATAAGCTATGCAATCTGAGTTTGAATAAATTCAGACATTTTCCTCAGAATACATTTCACAGCTAGGGCATAACATTCTGAACACTGTGACATTATCCTTTTCAAAATGTGTATGTCTGTCTTCTCATGTTAAACTTCCTTTTTATTCTATTAGTATCTGTAATAATTGCCTGTGATTTCTGGAATGTGTATCATGAGGGAATCCATTTTTTTCCCTTAACCTATTTTTAAGCACCCAACGTGGAAGCCTGCAGCCCACACTGCCGTCATGAATGCTATCCGAGAATATCAATAAATCTAAATCCATAGTCAACAGTGATTACTTTCTTTTTTCTGGCAGTGATGGTGGCATTATTTAGACACAGTTGTAGAGCAAAGCAATGAAAAAGGTACCTTCTTGTTCGAGTTTCTAAGTTACATTAATAACAGTGCTGCTATCACCACAAAGGGATGGCAGATATTTGTGAACAGGGCTGCAAGTAATTTGACCTTGGGGGTTGAGGTTGTCAGTTAGCAAAGGCTAACACTCCTGCCTGCACTCGAAATCCTCCTCCAGCACCTCTCAGGGCTGTTTGCACAAGCTCTTTTCTCCCTCTTCTATATCTTCAAACTCGCCATCTCTATTGGCTTTACCCGCTCAGAATATAAGTATACTCAATAAAATTCTATCCTTAAAAAGAATTCACCCTCACTTCCACCTTCCCCTGTTTCCTATTTCCCTTCCTTTCATGGAGAAGCTACTTGAATGAGTTTCCCATATCCCTTCCCCACTCCCTTACGTCCCATTTGTGTCTCCCATCCTTGATGTTAGGTCAACTTATCTTTTAGAAGAGCCACATCTATTGTGAAGTCTTCCTTTACCACTCCCTGCACTACTTCTCCCCACCACTTTAGATTTGGAAGGGTACCCCCACACTGGACTTCCATTGCACCTTGAATGCTCCACTATTATGGCACTTACCACTCAATACAGTAATTTTTTTATATCTGTTTCTCTTGATAAAAGGTAACTTTATCCACCATCTTTGTATCCCAGCATCTAGCATAGTGCCTGAGGACAATTATGGGGACTTAATAATGCCTAAAACTGAAGTATCTCAAGAATGGAAAACCGAACACCACGTGTACTCTCTAATAAATTGGAACTAATTAATGTGCATACCTGGGCATAGAGGGAAGTAAAATCACTGAAAACCAAGAAGGGGAAAGGGGGGGAAGAAGAAAGGGGTAAAAACCTACCTAACAGGTACAATGTACACTATTCAGGTGACAGGCACACTAATAGCCTGACTCAAGCATTATAAGAGCTATCCATGTAACAAAACATTTGCACCCCCTTAATATTTTGAAATAGTAAAAAAATAATGCCTAAAAGCATCCAACTTGTTTGGATTAAATTTCTAAAGCCAGCATGGAGGAAGAGAAATCAGAAAGCTCCCTGTTTGAAAATATGCTGTGTATTTTGTGCTGTAAGCCTCTGATAAATGCGGTGGTGTTATCCAATTAACTTTCTAGTACTCAAGAGAGAGCCTTTTGGGTTCTGCCAGCTTACCATTGACTAATCTTATTTGCCTTTTGATCTATGCTAGTTGCATTGAGGGTAAGGGGATTGTTAGTAATATAGCAGTTTAAAGTATTAATATTATAAAATATATAGATTCTATAAAGGAAATTTGACCCTCTCAGAAAAAGATAATGGAAATTCATAAAATATTTGCAGTATGACTTTGCTAGTTAAATTAGTATCTCAGAAAATTTTAATACAGAATTTTCTTCTAACTTTCTGGATGAACCTGAATGATATGTTTAACCTTTCTCATTACAGAATTCTTATTATATCTGTTATTCAGAGTTACATCTGAAAAAAATTTTTATCCTTTTATAGCATGAATAATATTAATAAGTCAATGTGTACAAGCTTAGTAATTATCAAATAAAAGTTTAACATGTGAATATATTGAGGTCCTTCTATGATTACCGCTTGCTACTGAATAACACAATCACACATCATCTGTCAGTCCTCAGTTCTTCTCATTCTCCTGGGCTCTGGCTCCTTTGAGATGCTATTTGCAAAGGGTCTTCTTTTCTGACTCCTCATGTCCCCTTAAGAGGGAAGCTACTCCTTCAGAAACCTCATTACCCTAGACCCATTGTCGCTACCCCATAACAACTCAGAGGGCAGTCTACATTATCCTAATATGAAAACCAGACAAGGAAATAACAGCAAAAGAAAACTACAGACCAATATCTGTAGTTATCTGATGAGCATAAACACAAAATCCTCAACAAAATATTAGCAAACCAAATATAACAAGATAGCAAAAAGATTATACACCATGATGAAACAGGATTTATTCCAGGGATGCAAGGATGTTTCAACATATGTAAATCAATAAATGTGATACATCACATCAATAGAATGAAGAACAAAAAGATATGATCAACTCAATAGATGCAAGAAAAGCATTGACAAAGTTCAACACCCCTTCATGACAGAAAATCTTAAAAAATCCAGTACAGAAGGAACATATCTAAACACAATAAAGGTAATATATGGCAAACTCACAGCTAACATCATACTGAACAGGAGAAAATACTGAACAGGAGAAAATTAAAAGCTTTTCCTCTAAGAACTGGAACAAGACAAGGATGCCGACTTTCACCACTCATTCATAGTACTGGAGGAAGTCCTAGAAAGAGAAATTGGCATAATAAAGGGTATCTGAATTGGAAAGGAGGAAGTCAAATCGTCCCTATTTGCACCTATTTGCAGACAAAATAATCTTATATACAGAAAAACACAGAGACTTTACCAAAAAAAAAAAAAAAAAAAAACTTATCCTGGCTGGGCATAGTGGCTCATGCCTATAATCCCAGCACTTTGGGAGGCTGAGGCAAGAGGATCATCTGAGGCCAGGAGTTTGATACTAGCCTGGGCAACATAGCGAGACCCCATCTCTATAAAAAAATTGAAAAATAGCCAAATATGGTAGTTCGACCCTGTAGTACTAGCTACTCAGGAGGCTAAGGCAGGAGGATTGTTTGTGCCCAGGAGTTTGAGACTTCAGTGAGATATGATTATGCCACTGCCCTCCAGACTGGTGACAGAGCAAGACTCTGTCTCTAAAAAGAAAGAAAGGAAGAAAGAAAGAAAGAAAGAAAGAAAGAAAGAAAGAAAGAAAGAAAGAGAGAGAAAGAAAGAACCCTAAACACTAATTTTTTATGCTAATAAATGTATAAATAAATGAATTCAGTAAAGTTGCAGGATACAAAATCAATGTACAAAAGTCAGTAGTGTTTCTATACACCAATGGTGAACTAGCTGAAAAAGAAATTAACAAAAAATTTTATTTACAGTAGCAACCAAAAAAAACTTAAACTAAAAATAAATTTAACAAAGAAAGTGAAAGAACTCTGCAATGAAAAATATAAAATATTGATGAAAATAATTGAAGAGGACACACACAAAAAGAAAGATATCCTATGTTTATGGATTGGAAGAATCAATATTGTTAAAATGACCATATCACCCAAAGTTATCTACAGATTAAACATAATCTATCAAAATACCAATGAAATTATTCACAGAAAAAATTCTAAAATTCATGTAGAACCACAAAAGACCCTGAATAGCCAAAGCAATCCTGAGGAAAAAGAACAAAGCTACAGACATCATGCTACTTGACAAAAATATACTATTAACACAAAGCTATGGTAACCAAAACAGCATGGTACTGACATTAAAAACAGACATATAGACAAATAGAACAAAATAGAGAATTCAGAAATAAATCCATATATTTACAGCCAACTAAGTTTTTTTTTTTTTTTTAATTTAATATCCCTGGGAGGAACCTAAGGCCACAAGTGCAAAGTGTCAATGCTCAAGATTTGATGAGAATATAGCCACGTGATTTTTGACAAAAGTGCTAAGAACATACATTTGGGAAAGGACAGTCTCATCAGTAAACGGTGCTGAGAAATTGGATATCAATATGCAGAAGAATGAAATGACCCTTATCTCTTACCATATACAAAAATCAATTCAAAATGGATTAAATATTTAAATGTTAAGACCCCCCCCCCCAAATGTGACAATACTAAAAGAAAACATAGGGGAAACACTTCAGGACATTAATCTAGACAAAGATTTTATTAATAAGACCATAGAATCACAAAAACAAAACTGGACAAATAAGATTTTAATCAAACTAAAAAGCTTCTGTACAACGAAGTAAACAATCAACAGAGTGAAGAGTCAGCCTACAAAATGGGAGAACATATTTATAAACTATTCATCCAACAAGGGATTAATATCCAGAATGTACAAAGAATTCAAACAACTCAGCAGCAGAAATAAATAAGTAATTTGATTTAAAAATGGGCAAAAGATCTGAACAGACATTTCTCAAAAGAAGACATAGAAATGGCCAACAAGTATATGAAAAAATGCTCAACATCACTAATCACCACGGAAATGCAAATCAAAACCATAATGAGACATCACCTTACTAGAGGTAGAATGTCTGTTATCAAAAAGACGAAACATAAAAATGTTGGTTTTGATGCAGAGAAAAGGAAACTTTTATACACTGTTGGTGAAAATTTAAATTAGTATAGCCATTATAGAAAACAGTTTGGATTAAATGCCCTAGGGAAAAGAAAAAAAAAAAAAAAAAAAAAGAAAAGAAAACAATATGGAGGTCCCTCAAAAAACTATAAATAGAGCTATCATATGACCCAGCAATATCCCACAGATATATACATATTTAAAGGAAAGGAAATTAATATGTCAAAGAGACAGCTACACTCCCATGTTTATTGTAGCACTATTCAAAATAGCCAAGATAGGGAATCAACCCAAGTGTCATCAATAGATAAATGGATAAAGAAAATGTGGTGTACATATACAATGGAATACTATTCAGCCGTTAAAAAAAGAAATCCTGTCATTTGCAAAAACATAGACAAAACTGGAGGATATTATTTTATGTGAAATAAGCCAGAACAGAAAGATAAATACTACATGTTCACATTCACATGTGGAAGCTAAAAAAGTCCATATCATAGAAGTAAAGAGCAGAATAGTATTTATGAGATGCTGGAAAGGGTAGCAGAAAGGGAGGATAGGGAGAGGTTGGTTAACAGATACAAAATCATTCCTTAATAAGAGCAATAAATTCCAGTGTTCTATAGCACCGTAAGGTGACTGTAGTTAACAATAATCTACTGCATATTTCAAATAGCTAGAAGAGAGGATTTTGAATCTTCCCCCAAAAAGAAATGATAAATTTTTGAGGAGATGGATATATTAATAATCCAAACTTGATTATCATACATTGTATACATATATCAAAATATCATACTATACCCCATAAATATGTACAATTATGTACCAATTAAAATTTTTTAAAATACCTATAAGAAAAAAAGAAATAAAAACTTACTATATCAGACAGATTTTTCATCAGCAATATCCAGCCCAATTTTCTGACCTACAGATCTAGATTTCGCTTTGTCGTAATTAGGAAGGGGAGCCCTCCAAGGACTCATGTCAGCAGGCGAATTTGCCCCTTTCTGCTGTAATGTCCTGAGGAGCTGAAGGGAAGAACTGGACTAATGATTATTTTTTTTTTGGATTTTATAGAAAAATGCTCGATAGAGATGACTCTCTGACATGAGAGGGCTTTTTCAGATTGAAACAATGAATCACATTCTTGAAATTGTAAATGCTTTGCTCCGAGATTTCCTCTAAATCATGAAAATGAGAGGCAGTTCCCCTCAGTGGAAGGGTGAGAGCGCCTTCAGAGAAGTGGAGGGTCAATGTGTCACTCAAGTAATTTAGGTAAACCGCACGCTTTATCTCCAACAGAGGTTTTTTCAGACAGTCATACTTTCTGGACTTAAATTCTCTGGATAATTTCTCCAGTTCTCCTCTCTGTTGTGTGTACATCAAAGCATAACGACTTGGCCTGGGACAATTCAGAAATTAATAACCGAAGCAAGGGTTTAAGAAATCCATAGTAATGACACAAATGAGACCTATCAAATTAGAAAACCAAAATGAAAACACACTAAACACTTCATGATTTAATTAGAAAAAGTTCCAAGTTCAGACCACACCGAGGCCATTACGCACCAGCAGCACTCGATACTGGAACCTGAGAAGGAGAGTCGTTTTGGTGAGATGTGACCTTGGGGAGGTGGTGGGATCTGCTCACTGCCCCCTTTACTCCGTCTGCCTTTCAGGCTCACCCCTTAACATTTTATAAAAGGCCAATCCAAGGCAGGCATCTCTTCAATTCAACTTTCACAAAAGGCAGAATTCAGTCTTTTATTTTCCCCAATAATAATGGTATTGCGATTGACTTGAGACTGCTCACCATAAACCATTCGAAAATATTTTTCAAATTAATACGCAAACTACAAACCATAAATTGGCAGCTGATGCCTGCGGGCCATTCTCATTGACTTTTAAGTCCAATACTGTAGATCAGGGAAGGATCACTTTTCTCCCATGCTACATACTGGAGGAAGGGGGAGGGGAGGGGCTTGCCGGTTATATATGTTTAGAATGAATCATCTTTCTTTTCTATAGCCCTTTTCATACAAATTGTATATCCTCCAAACTTTATAGACTTCTGTAATATAGGAGAGTATAAAGAATAAATTACAAGGAACAAGGGAATAGACAAGCTTCCAATCCTAGGTGAAGTTTATGTGGTGCCTGTCTCTGAAGGCTCTATATGTCTTGCATTATTATTTCACATCTTAGAATTTAGCCCACTTTATTATGCATTTAGTTCTCAAGTTATCTCTGTGTGATGATCAACATTGCCACCAATCACATTTTTATTGATAATAAAGCTGAGACAAACTGAGATTTCTACAAGGTCACACAATAAGCATAAGGGCTAAAGACTAGTACTCAAGTCCCATGGGGGCCATTTAACACAATCCTGAAGATAAGCACTGGGTGACTTTGGGGGATTTATGTGACAGGGTCGGGCCATTACAACACACATCATACCCATATTCCTTCCAGATCAGCTTTCTGATTTGTATAGTTCCTGACCAGAAATATAGATTTGCAAAACAGTGATGGAAAAATTTGGGGTCTACTTCTTTTAAGAATTGCCTGTGTATTTGCATTAAAATTAGTCGGTGTCCTGAACGAAGCCCACTGCAGCCTTGTAGCCATCTATAATTTTGAGCCTTTTTTCTTGACTATCTTTGGAAGCTTCTTTTCTACTTTTGCCTTGGCTGATTCCAGCCTTTCCATTCTCACTTCTGGTTGTTAATTCTCATTCTCCCATTTCATTATAGCCTTCAAAAGTGTAGTTTGGTAATAGCCCCGCATTCCAATATCTCTAAGAGAGAGTATATTAATTTAAAAAAACACTGCTAATCATTTCTCTCTTCCACTTCCTTTGGAGAAACTGACTCGCATGACATAGGAGGTTGTGTTTCTTTGATGTGTGCCAGCCTTAAATGCAGTGAGAGTTGGGAGTCCAGATACTGTATTTCTGGGTTCCTGTACTCATTTCTTACTCTGCAGACAGGTGATGTTGGGTGGAAGGGTGCTGCTTAAGCAAGGATGAGGTGGGGGAAAGATCAACCAGGGCTGCCTGAAAAAGGCCAAGGCTTGTCTTTGAATGTGGGCATACACTTTCTGCTCAGGAAACAAAGCTCTTCCACAGGACAGGGGCAGCTATTCACAGCATCAAGAGCTGCCATTTCATGAAGAGTGCCAGACCCTTTTCTGAGATATAATACCAAGAGAGCTATTACCTGTCCTATTTATAGATGAAGAATCTCAGCTTCTTTTAGCAAAGTTTGCGTACTTACCTGGAGAAGCTGGCATTCTCCACACTCCACTGTGCCTTCCAGTATTATGTACACAAGCAAACCATTATCCTTCATGCATAAGCACACACACTCACACACATGCCACAGTTTCCCAGTAGAGAGAACAACATTTTGGTGGGATAGATGTGGCTAATAATACAGGCATAGTTAAAATATCACATGGAACTCTTTATTTATTACTGTGTAGAAACGGATTAATATGCATTTTCTGTTTCAGTTTCAGAGAAAAATGCCTCATAGAAAAAACAGTAGTTGTAAGACTATAATGTAATTCAATAGTGGCTTAACTGCAAATGATCCACAGGCAGGACATACACTTCTTTAAGTCATACCTTGAGGAAAAAGAGAAGAATTTGGGGTAGCTCCAGGGGGCCCAGCTACTGCTACTCTGGCTTAGAGAACCAATGGAAGATACAATTCCTAAAATTAGTTTATAACCCGGGACTAGGCTCACTCCCCTCTCTCTGATCAATTACTCAGTCTGGGTAGTGAACTGAAACTGAAGTCCTCAGACCAGCAAGGATGCCGGTCACCTCTGAGTGTCCCTCTGGCGCTGACCAGAAACCAGGATGTGTGCTCCTAAGACCCAGGAAAGCCGGGAGATGGTGCTGATGGAGCCAAAGACATCTCAGGATAACAAGGATAGGGTTTCCAGGTTTGATGCAATACAGGACAACTTCCTCACTTTCCAGACTTCCTTCCACCAAACCAACAGGCCTCACGTTAATGAAGCTGTGGCTTTTTGACCTTACAGTCATTACAAAAAGACAAGCTTGAGTGACAGGTAAACAATAGTAAAGGAATGAGTTTCCACAAATACTTATTTATTTATGAAGAGTGTGTGGCATGTGGAATAAATAAACCTCTAGCCATTGTTGCTTTTTTGAAGTTTGTAACCTGTCATCACAGGTTAAATAACTGTCAAGAGAGCTCATACTTGTGATATTTTTAAATAGAAGCTGAAATTGGTGTTTCCCTAAGGTAAATGGATGTTTCTAAATATTGCTATTTCTTGTTTTCCTACAAAAAGTTATATTTAAATGTACAAAAAAGGTCAGAATTTGTATTCCCTGCATGGAGATGGACCAGCAGGTGGGATGGAGTGAGGGGGCGAATGGAGGAAGGTCAATTCATGTTGTATGGTTACTCTTTATTTGCAGGTATTTCTCATATTTTCGGCTCCCTGCAGGTTAATCTAGTTTATGTCCTATTGTTTCTTGCTATTGACTTTTAGTTATTCCCCAAGAATAAACTGTTTTATTTAACTAATCTTTGAAAACGCCGTAAAAACCATATTTAGGGGCACAGCTTTCAGCATCATTTCTCTCTTCCACTCACCTTCTGTCCTCTAAATTGGTGTCCCTTGCAGCCTCATTCACTCACCTCAATTTACTTTTTACTTTTTGGTTGTTTTCCCATCTTCTTTGTCCTCCTCTCTGTCCATTTCTCTCTATTTTTGTAACAGTCCTGTTGACTCGTTGCAGCTGCAGCTTTTTACAGTTTTCTCTGTGCTGCTGCTTGTTGTCACAAAGAAAAAAAAAAAACCCTTTTCTTCTTGTCTCTCTCTATATTGTTTTCCACATTTATCCTTCCCATTCCTGTGTCTCTCTTAACTGGTAAAATTTTAGAAAAGCAAAAAGAGCAAGAAACTTGAAAGTTTCAAAGTCAAAGGAAAACAGAAAGTTCAAGCTTGCCTTGTAGAGATCGTGTGCCATTTCTGCAGTACAAATGTGTGGAATTTGTTCAAAAGGTGAGAGGATATAAGGGAAATTGTGCTGGCTTGTGTGTCATGTAAACTGGAGAATTTGGAGACTGGACGAGTTGTTCACCTGAGTAGTCATCTTAGATACACCATTGATTAAGGAAATTAGGCAGTTTCCACTCTGTGAAAAGAAGTGTACTGGCAAGTCTGTCTCCCACCAGAAGATAAGCAAGATTCAAAGGAAGGGGCCAGTCATTCTGGCTTTATCATTCTAACTCTATTATTTACATAGGCCTGAAATGAGAGCATCCTACAATGTCCATTTGACTTTTTAAAAAATCTAAACAGCCTTAAAATAAGGAATATTTTAGTTACACTTTACACACACACACACACACACACACACACACACACACACACGTCTCAAGAATGACATGTTTATTGATAAAAATGGAAAGCCAACCAGATATCCCAAAGAGTGTGTATCTAGAGAGTTGTCTATCCTATGCATTGTTTATGCTTGAACCATTTTCAGAATTTCCTTTTTCTAATTTGCCTAAGGTGTCTGATATCATGTAAATATAGAAACTATCCTGTGTGAAACCCGTAGTTTTTTCTAGTCTGAACATAAGTAAGGAGCTTGCATTTCTCTCTCTTTCTCTCTCTTTCTAATCTCATACCAGCAATGCTAAAAGGAGAACACTTATGCATTCTACCCAAATCCCCTTTACTACATTGGTATATGTCTTTCGTGTGTGTGGTGTGTATATACGTGTGTGTGCATGTGCAGTTACACATTTCAAAGCACAAAAGTGCTAATGAAATACCATCACCCACAGAAGGAAGAAAAATGGAACAAATTTGATTTTTCTGATTCCAGTATACTGTGCTATCAGTGAGCTGAGATAGCACGACGATAATGTAGAACACGATAAATAATCTTTGGAATGGCAGCGTTCCACAACAATGCCAATGCCCGTCGCCCCATCGTTCCCTTTGCTCCACAGGGAGGATCTGGTAACTGCTAAGCAAGAAATAGCAGGCATTTGTGATGTCCCCATGCGCAAGGGATGAAGAGGGCAGCCTTGTTGGACATAGTTTCCGCTTTTTTACTATCATTTAGGGAACATAAGGGTTTTTAATCCATAGATCATTACTTGAATAAAATATTTAATAAAACACAAAACTCTAGGTTCCCTCTAACCTCTGTCCCAAGCCTGACAGTCCAACCAGCTGTCCCCCTCTCATCCTACTTGTACTCCCCACCAAGCACAGAACCAACACTGGAAAAGACTTTTGTTGTCATATTGTCTCACAGTTGGATGGCTATTCTGTTACTCTCATTTTGAGAAATTCAAAAGCATTACCTTTAAGGACCAATTAACATCTATTTCCAGTCCATTATTCCCTTTCGGGACAATGGGCACTATTTCACAGGCTTTTAAACAGGATGTGAATATCCCATCAAATATCAGCTCTGGCACCAGGCACACTGCCAAAAATGTGACCGAGTTTAAAAAGAGAGACACTAGATCATATTCCTCCTAAGAATCGTCTAGGCTGGGTGAGGTATACCTACTCACACACCCAGGCCTCCTATCTGAAAAATTCATGGTTTTCTCCCAAGTGAGAATTATGGTTTTTCCACAGTGTGTGGAAACCAGAAAGGGACTGAGCATCTGAGGTAAAATGAAAACAATTTAGCTCTGTTGAATGTCACCCTCTGTTGTTGATTTCCACACATCTGTGCATTTTTTTCTATCCAAGACTTCATATAAATGTGCTGGTTTCTGATGGAGATGCGGAAAATTCATAATGAATGCTCATTGCATTCATTTTTTTTATAGACCAGGGATCTAAAAATTGCTGAACAGAGTTAACTCTTCTTCAGAAAGTCCATGTGCAGTTGGATAATGTGTTTATGTTTTTTTTCATAATCTGAAACACCAAATATTTTGTCATGGAAATTCCCCACTTTTCCAAAAGAGTGTCGCTTATATGTCACCATGGTTAACCAGAACCCAGCACCTAGACTCCCCTGAGAAGAAAATAAAGGGCCTACTGCCAGAACGTAGCCGATGCAGCACAGGGGCTCCCACCCCCTACGGAAGCATGGGAATGGTGGTGTCCTTCTCCCCTTGCTGCTTGCTAATGAGACCAAGGTGTGTTCCCCTCTGAGTCCTGACAACCTGAGAGGGATATGCGATTCATCTCAGCTCCCTTCCCAGATGACAAGCAAGTTGTAAATTGTATTCAATTCCACTCTCCCTTGTTTATCTGCCCTGACAGTCCAATGCAGCTCTTGTGTAGCTGGGAGCCCAGAGGGCATATGTGACCTTTCTCAAGCTGTTCCCAGCTGTCATAAGTGCCTCTGTCCCTCTTGTATTTCTCTATGTATTGCTTCTCTTTAGAGCTCCCTCTACCTCCCTCTTTCCTGATTTCCAATCTTTCTTACTATACATCTCTCTCTCTCCTTCAAATTGCCTGCGTCTTCCAATTTTGTTACTTTACAATCTGCTGCTACTTTGTTTTATCCTTGACTTTTTTTTATCTTTAAAAACCTTTCTTCACCTTTATTTTATAGTTTAC